>JAUELF010257417.1:0-11534 GCA_031471495.1 Clinocardium nuttallii
CCAAGCAACTGGCTGCTTTTCCACATAGACTAAGCCCATTGGTGAAAGACAAATGACGCATGTCGCATTGACTTTTTCTGCAAACAATTCTTAAAAAAAATGATTGTTGAAAAATGTTTGAAGTTTGAACAAAATCCGTGATGCGTGCCAAACTCCCAATGCTTACAGAGAATGGCTATTTAAGGAGTAAATACGCATGTGAGCCTTTGAAAAATAATAGTCGCATGTATTGCTTCACTATCTGTCGAAACAAGAGTCATGCAATTGTAATCATTGTAGACCAAGATCAGCCAGCGCATCTGGGCAATCTGATTTGGCTTTGTGCAGCTCGCTAATTAATCAAAGAAGGTTTTAATAAACTTCTGTAAAACCGTGTCCATTTAAATCATTTACCGTTTAAAACGCAGTCACGTGTAATAATTACACTGATGTTGATTTTCCTGAACCCTTTCCCACATCAGAAGACGACTTTGCAAAAAGCTTGGCAAAAGATGCAAAATCGTTATATAAATAAAGTAATAATTACTGAAAACAGTTGAAATCATTGTGACAAATGGAGAAATTGCTGGTTTGAGCAATTGCACCCTTTGTGCGTCAGAAAGCGTATGCATGTGGGAAAGGGTTAATAAGCGCTCATTATTTCCTATGAGCAAAACAAAAAGTGTTGCTCTTTGTGTTTCAATATCAAACGCCTTTATTGGATGTTGATTAGGGATCGAATACCAAGCCCTACCGTGATGTATGTCATGTATTATATTGGCGAAGGACAACGAACGAGGCCAAATGTTAATGATTAACTTAGTGTTTTACTATCATGCATAATATACTTTCCTTATCATAAAACACAAACAATCCGTCCAAGGTGAAATTTTGGTTTGTGTAAGTCCGTTTTGAATAATCACATACCGGTACAGTGTTGGAAGTAGGGCTACACTACTAGATGTTTTAAAACAGAGCGCCATCTAGTGGCTCATGACTCATGCCGAAGTTATACATGTTCCAGTATCTTCACTGGTTGTACATGCGACAGAAATGTCCTATATAGATAAACGGTATAGAAGATTAAACAAGAATAATGCCGACGACATTAATAAATCGGATATCTGGTAATCGGTTAAACTTTTATTATTCAGAGTTAATATCAAATACATTATAATGGTGCAAGCGTGTGAAATGATGATTTTAAAAGTGGTAAGAATACAATGGGTTAAGCGTTAACGGTTTCCATTTCTTTTTAAACAGTGGGACGTGAAAGGTAATATCTGAAAAGTTCAAATCATATTTTGGAGCGTTAATGTGACTGTACTTAGACCCGGACAAATCTTGATTACGTTAACATTTCTAAATATCGTTTTTCTTTAGACAATACTTGAATATGAATGGTGGAAATCAAAATAGTATTGTAATGGTAAAATGAAACATTGCTGACACCCAGCATTTTCCCAACAATGTTTTATTAAGTCGTCTGCTGTCAATGCGTCAGACGAAATCTACATCAGAAAAATACAGTAAACATGGAAATATGGTTGTTTCTAAAATTTCAATGTGATTCGAACCTAGTCATTTTAAAAGAGATTTATATAGAGGTTAGATTGTAGGTTATTGACCCTGTACTGTGAAATCATCGTTTGACCGAGTTGTTAGGTTGCCGTTGCCGAGCTTGCGATGCTACGTTCGCAAAATAACGAGGTCCAAAGATGATTTCACAGTACAGGGTCTTCTACTTTGTTGACTTTTGTACGAGTGTTGGTCTGAATGTAGGACGTTGATCAGACTGTAGTAAGACCCTGGTAGATCTAGGATGCGTTAAAAGTTTCTAAATGGCGTGTATTAATAAAAATATTTGTTATACATGTTTAATATCCTCGCTATCATTCTACTACACATGATACGTAGTTCTAGTAGAACTACAAATGAAACATAAATGTTCTAGTAAAACGATGCAAAGTGGAACTACAAATGAAACATAAATGTTCTAGTAAAACGATGTAAAGTGGAACTACACATAAATACTTTTGTTATAATTTGCATATGATCTAGATTTATGTCACAAGATGAAGAGTCTGGTGATACGGTGAGTATGTATAATACTGCTAAACTTAGTATACACTGTACGCAGATACAGAACTACCACAAATCGAAAGACGCAGTTCACTTCCATGTCTCACATTGCAGTACAAAAACAATGATTTCTCATATGCTGAAAACACTTATTGATTTACCAGATTCCAATCCAACGTACAATTTACGTTCTCTATCACATACTGCAAGTCCTCGTGGACCACGTATTCCGTACCTTGCACCAATGATCTCGTCGTACGGCTTTAAGTCAGAAGTTAAAATATGAATGTTGTTGTTTTTACTGTCACTCACATAGACGAGTCCAGTAGATAAGACAGCCACGCCTCGGGGTTCCCAATCACTTCCGGGTTTGTATTTTTCTTTTAGTTCACCTTCAATTGTCATACGGGTCACGTTCTTCTCACCGGCATTACACACATATATCGATGTATGGTCTGGGTGAACCGCAATGCAACACGGTCTACTAACCCCTGGTCCTATTACTATAGGTAATGTCTTTTTGACATTATCTCTCATGTTTAATGAACGAAGGTTATACGGGGAAGTCAGGGTACAGCCAATTAACACGCCGTTAGTGTAGGCAATTGCATAATGTAGTCCAGTGTTTTGTGTTGTGTTCTTAAGCACGAACTCGTCAGTAACAGAATATATTTGTATGTTACCGGTTTCTGTTGTTACGGCTACATTGTTTTCGCCAACACATGTTAATCCACTACAAAATAAAGACTCCATCTGTGGTATTACTTTTGTAGGCGTGTGGTTTATATCAATAATCACAATACGTCTAGCCCTAGAATCGGAACTTGTGCATTGTATAGCAATTCGTTCTCGAGATAAAAATACAATATTGTCAATAAGCTTGCTATCAATATCCAGTTGGAAATTCTCATGAAAACTAACTAACGATCCAAATGTTTCCGCTTTATTTCGGATGAAATTCGTCACACTGCCAGATGGTATAAATGTTAACTCTTGAATCTTGTTGTTTCTCTCCATTACTTCGATGTTTTTCTTGAGTGCGGAGATGATTTCATTAAGCTGTTTGATGTCAACAAACAATCGACACTTCTGTACTTTGTCCTCTTTTTCTTTCATTTCTTTTTCAATTTCTTTAAGTTTTTCTGTCATAATTTTGTTCTCCGTTATTATGCCAGCTATGGTTTCTTGGTTTTCAATCCTAATTTGTGTGAGTTTTGATACAATCTTATGTTCAAGTTCATCAAAGAAGTTGTCAATCTCTTTTCGGAATTGTCGTATTTTCTTCATTTCAATTTCTGCCCGTCGTTTAGCCTCTTCTAGATTACGATTTGCAGTATCCTGAATTGAGTCAGTATTCCTGACCATTGACTCAAGGGATAATTTAAATGACTTATACTCCTGGGTGTTAAAAAGATCAGCAGAAAGGGTCGTAATGTAGCCCACTTTGCATGTCCTATGTTCAAGTGTAACACAGACAGTGCATCCGAACTTGAAGTGATCCTCGCAGAAGTATTTCAGAATCTCATCCCCATGGACGCTGCATTTATCCGTGCATTCATCTTTGAACACATTGACTCGCGTCGTTTGCGGCATTTGTTCTTTATTTAATAATGTGTGATGTCGCATTGGTATCGGTCTCCGGTGATGCTGAAGGCATGTCTTGCATAGGTGGTGGGTACAATCCACACAATATCCTTCCGCCTCATAATAATATCTGTCTTTTTTACAA
The DNA here is from genome assembly GCA_031471495.1 of Clinocardium nuttallii. Taxonomy (NCBI): domain Eukaryota; kingdom Metazoa; phylum Mollusca; class Bivalvia; order Cardiida; family Cardiidae; genus Clinocardium; species Clinocardium nuttallii. The sequence continues at coordinate 3,791 of JAUELF010257417.1, forward strand.
GGGTCACAAACCAAACTGATACTTGATGTATCGAGTAAACTTGAAAGTCCAGCATCGTCAGAAGAAACGTCAGGAGAATCTGATACGTCCATTTTGAAAACCTATCACAATTAGATTTAAAGCCAATACACATTCCTAATGGTAAAAATAACTATAGAACATGATCTTTTATACACACGTTTACAACAATTATGCCATACATGTAAATAATTCAACCCTTCAACTGATCACCTATTTAAAGAATCGTCTACTTTAAACGATTTAACACAAAACATGTAACGTCTAAATTAAAAGTAGAAATTTGAGACACAGTTGAAACTCTTGTTTGAAAGCTATACATTTCTCGTGGTCTTTTTCATTTCTACTTTTCTTCACATTTTTAAAAGTAAGTGTTAAAGTCTTCAATATTATAAGGAAAGATTATCAGCAATCAAGTGTTTGAATACAGATGAAACGGCTATATTTAGAATTGTGTCACATGTTGAATACGTTAGACCATTTTCAAATTTTAAATGCGAGTTTATATAACTATTGCATATTTGAGTGGCAAGACATGTATTCGAATAAGGGTCGGTGTCTATGAAGAGCAACGGTGTGTTCCCTGACCGAATCAGTCACGTGACATAGACAGTTCAATGTGCACCAGAAATTAGCCATGAGAGAAGTATAAAGGTCACACTGGTAGCAACACGTAACAGTGACAAGTCAATGTGTTATAGGAAACGGTAAACTCTTATGTCTATATTTAAGAATATCTTACAAAGTAAGTCACGTAATATCGAAAGGCCAATGTGCACTCTGGATACGTGTATATATGTAAATGGTACACTATGACTGTACAAATCACTTAACATTGGCAGGTCAATGTGTGTAAGGGATACATTCACGCATACGTATTTACCGAAAAAGATCACGTTATGTTCAGTGACAAGAGATACGTGCACGCATGCGAATAACTGTACATAGCAAACTCTGACCTTATATATCAAGTAACAGTGACAGGTCAATGTCTGCAAGGGATAAGTGCACCTTTGCGTATATATATGTTTACAGTACTGAGTTATGACTCTGAACGACATGTCAACGGATACATGCATGTAAAGAGTACATTCTGACTGTATAAAACAATAACAGATACAGGTCAGTATATAAGGGTAATATGCAATCATAAGTATATATGATAACAGTACATTCTGACCGTGTTAATCACGCAACAGTGACTGTTTGTTTGTTGTTTTGTTTTATTTGTGTTTTACGCCGTTTTCAACATAATTTGAGTTATATCATGGCGACAGTTACCTTAGTCATGAGGATAAACCAACAAGTACTAGGCTAGGAATGTACCTTGCCCAATGGCACTCCACCATGATTGTCAAATCGCGACAGCGGATCGAATCCGGGACGCCTTGTTCCAAATTCCCGTCGCTATTCACTCGGCCAGAACGGATGTCGTAACAGTGACAAATCAATGTGCACACATGGGATACGTGCACGCGTAAGTATATGTGTATACTGAACAGGTCAATGTTTATAAGGTGTATATGCAACCATTAGTCTTTATAGATGACTATCTGACAGACAATGTGCACAAACATGCATGCAAAAGTATATATGTATTTAAATGGCCGTACAAATCATGTAACAGTGACAGGTCAATGTGTATAAGGTATACCTGAACTCATACGTATACATGGATATTGTAATCATTCATCGTATAATTCACGGAGCAATGCCAGGTAAATGTGTACAAGGAAAATGTACACCCATAATAACACAGTATACACGTATTCGTGTATTTGTCTATAAAACTGTCTGCCCGAAGTAATCATGAAACATGATCAGGTAAATGTCAACAAGGTGTATATGCTTGCAAATGTATTTATAGTGAACTATCGGACCGAATAAGTCACGTAACAGTGACAGGTCGATGTGCACAAAATGTGCACAAGGTGTCTCCAACAAGTATCAACGAACAATTATAAAACGTACTGACCCTTCTGATAAAACTTAGACTGTATGCGTGTCTCAAATCACACCGCTACCAGATCTACATAGAAACCATATGAAGGAATACTTGAAGAAATTGCTATGAAATGACTGACTGGCATCTAATTTTGTAAATGAAAGATTTCAAATTTCAGTTTGCGCTTAAGTCAGACATTACTTTTTGAAAAATGTTTTGCTCCGTTTTCATTGATTATCCAGACAGACTGCATAATCAGTTTTTACAGACTAATTTACACATTGGCAAAGACACAACCCAGGTATTTGCTTATATACATGAAATAGGTGATATATGTGTTCGGATTATCACAAATAAGCGCATTGCATGTTTTATCAGTGGATAGCCTAAGTTATGAAGTTACGGGATACAATATAATGTTTCTGATTATATACAAAGCGAGAAGCGAGTATACACGTATGAAAACTGTCATTGTTAAAGAATGGAATCATATAACCGCTTAACCGAATGTGTGCATATTTACCATAGACACGTGACTACATTATTAGCTTGACTAAACTTGAAAACGTGTACATACGATACTTTCATAGAACGCAGTCATGTAAATCAACTTGAACTACTATTATATTATACGAAGATATTTGATAACTTTAACGAAAGTATCGTATCGTACCTATTGTGAATGCAATGTTCTGGTATCTGTGTTCGAGGTCAGAGAAATCTCTTCTCAAAACTTCTGATGCGTAAGGTACAGTAAACTGAAACAACTTAAATTTGATACCGAACTGAAAACATTCTGAGGGAAGGTGAAACTAATCAAATTCGTTTATCTTTTAATCATAACGTTCTTAAAGTATTGTGTCTCCGAGGTGTAGACAATAGTTTGTATTAGACAAAGCATTATATCATTTAAGGCTAGTATAGAATTAACAAGTATATAAGGGAAAATACACATTCTTCATCTCCTGATAACGATCGATAAATTACTAAACAAAGTGGTATTAAACTCTTCGTTAGATGGAGCAAATATATCATACGTTTCATCGAAGTGAAAACATTGTGAGTAAATGTAAAAGTGCTCATATTCGTCTATCCGACCATAATAACGTTATCAAAACTCGTATGTTTTCGAGGAGTCCAACACAATACAAATCAACAATACAATACATTACTTATGGTTAAAATAGGCGTCAAGCCTATATTACACGAATGATTATATTTTGCTACCCCTATGCTATGTCGTGGTTATGTAACGTGCAGGGCCAAAGATGCAGAAGATCCCTTCAGCGAAATGTATACTCCACCCTGAAGAGGTCCACTTGTCTTATATATGTAACCCTAAACTCCATCACTTCGAAACGGTGATGTTTATTTGCATATCCGAACGTTTTCGTTACACTACTTCCCACTCCGAGAAGACTCGTCCCGAGTCTTGGCCTGGGAAACCCGTAGGTAAGGCAACTCCGGTATGGCAGTTGTCTTCATCCCACCGCTGTCACCGATGTAACGTGCCGGGCCAAAGACGCAGAAGATCCCTTCAGCGAAAAGTATACTCCACCCTAACCTACATCACTTCAAAACGGTGATGTTAATTTGCATATCCGAACGTTTCAATCCAGGGGTTGTGAGTTTGATCTGCTAGGCCAACTTTCTTTCCAACGTTTGACAAAAGTCAATGCGACATGCATCATTCGTCTTCCACCAATGGGCTAAGTTTATGTGGAAAGCAGCCAGTTGCTTTGGAAGATTGTTGTGTGGAGTACTGGTGTGAGAAAACCAGGAAACAAATGAGTAGGTGAACTGGCTGAGAAATTGTTAAAAACGGCGTTAAACCCCAATCAATCAATCAATCTTTAGGACATGATAAACACAGATAAAAATATAAAATGATGATATTCACCATATACCTGCACATTTTCAGACGCAAGTAAATGCAGAAGGGGATGCGCAGTTCAAACCAGACTGATTGATACGGTGCCAAATATGGTATTACATGTAGCAGGTCACTGGAATATGATTCCACGTCATTAAAATATGCTTTCACTTCATTAAAAATGTGGTAGTTGGGCGTGGTTCACACGCAAATCGTGAATAACATATTATGTAAATATATTCATTTTCCAAATATTGCTTAAAAATTGATGCAATGCTTTCGATTTGATTTAATTTTCAAAATATTGGAAGAGGTATGTTGCAGAGGTGAAAGACTGATATGAGGAAACTGTGCGACAAGAATGAAAACATATATGAAATGCTTTTCTAAGTTGAAAAAAGACCCGCCTTGACCGACGATCAAATCCTGAACTCCCGCGTGCAAATCCTGCATCAGTAATATTAAACAAACCATGCTACGTCCTTAAAATCGCAAGCTTATACTTTGTCCGGCCTCTGCATGTTCAATTTTGGGATACAACACGACAACATAGAGAAAACGATAGTTATACTTTTAGTGAACGTTTATTTTATAGCCATAACAGGGCAAATATATACAGTAAATGAAAGAGAGAGAGAGAGAGAGAGAGACAGACAGACAGACAGAGACATACAGACAGAGAGAGACATATGACAGACAGACAGACATACAGACACAGAGAGAAAGACAGACAGATAGACAGACAGACATACACAGAGAGAAAGACAGACAGACATTCTTATGAAGTGTATTTGTGGGGTTATTTCTTTTCATTGATTCTTGTGGGTTGCAACCCACAAGTATGCTATTCATTCCGTAATTACATCCCTTTTACGGATTGAATAACATTAATATGCAAATAAGATACCCGTTATAGAAAAACGAAAAACCTATTGATCTACGTGTCTTTATAATGGTAATAGGTGGGCATATTTCTGCATTAGCAATCGTACAATAATTTATTTGGAAGTGGCCTGCAGAATACTTAACGCGTAAAATACTTTTTGAACAGAACACATCAATTCATTTCATACAAACAATATATCATTCAAATTGATAACAAGACGAATTTTGATGCTTATCGTCAAAGACGCCGCGCATGGTTTAAAAGCATGACTTAAGGGAAGCAGATGCAGTTCAGCACATTTAAATAACTGTACAAACGGATAGGATGTAAATATTTTGAACAAGAAGGTCAAATTCCTCTTTATTTTAAACAAGAATGCCAATATGTACCTGTATTGCATACCTGGCTTCCAAAGTCTATAATAAAATGTTATCAAGATCAAAGAGGGTCAATATTGACGTAGGGATTAAACATTTATATGCTATGATCTATGTGATGTTAGCATGTAAATTTAGTCCTGAAAGGACAAGTTTAGTCTTCAAACTATTCGGTTTACCTTTTGCTTAACATGGACTGCAACTATAATATGTCATACAAGCTGAAGTTTCTTAATTTTTACCAAAACACTTTTTAAATCTGCTCTAACTAGATCAATTAGATAAAAGAAAAAATATAAATGCTGATATATTAACAGATATTGACTTAAATGTTAATGCCTCTTGTTTTAAGTTAAGTGTGACACGAGCTTTGGAAGGAAAGAGGGTAGTCTATTCTCCTTCTAGTTCAGCAGAAGTATGATAACAAAACGGAGTATATAAACAAAAGATGCAAAGTAATTTTAACAAGTTTTAAGAAATATATTATCAAAATTTAGCAATTATGAAATTAAAAGAAACAATTCACATGTATAGCCAACATATAGCAAGAATACAATGGTCTGAATGAACAACTGTATGGGAAGGATTGTTTTAAGTTTTGAAATACAACAGAAATAAATTGGAAAATCATCCCCTGAAACTTTTTTCTTGGCGTTGATGAATCAAGTCGTCATAGCAGTAAACCAAACAAATAAACAAGCGTAGCCTAGTGAACTCCGTAAACCAACTTTTAAAAAGATCGTAGCATAGGAAGTTGGGGAACAGTTATTAAATACAAATTAAATATGTCTATGTTTTGTATTGACGGTAGAAGATGTACATATTTTGTATATTGTTGTTTCTTAAATCACTTAATACAATTTATGCATCCATAAAAGTTGTGTTTTCAAGCATATTACTGAGTTTTTCTTTACAATAAGATGTGTTGGTTGCTCCCTTTTCGATAACGTAACCCCATGGTACAAAATTAAAACCTATCCCATACTGACGCCGCGCTTCCACAGAAGATACACAAAATAATACTTAACTATTTCCCTCATAAAGACGCTTTCTGAAGCCTCTGTAGCAGACAGGTTTTTGAAAACATAGTGACAAAATAAGAAATTGCTCAAAACAAGCATTTTTCCTTTTGCCACAATGTTTTCCATAGGCTATCCATTCAATTATGACAATTTGACAAAATATGCTGCTGCATAATTGTTGTATGAGGGAAACGGTTAGTTAGCTTGTGAATGTCAAAAACTTGTTCTAGGACTACACAATCTATTTGTTGTTTACACTTCAAATATAGGCCTTAATAAATTAATCTTAAATTTTCATCCAATTATTTTTTTCAAACAATGGCTTGAAATATCATTTTCATACACAAGAAGTATAATGCTGGCACATTTTTTTGCAACATTAAACCAGTAGTCAAGAAATTAAATATATGTTATTAATGTTCATTTACTGGTCACTGAAATGAATCATTTGATCTACACTCAATTAACTTTTAAGAAACTGTTTTAGCATGAATTTGTTTATGTGATGTTTGATAGTATCATGTATCAATTACTAAGGGGTTAATACATGTTAACACCAACAAGAAGAATGTGTGATCAAGGATAGTTTATTCTGGCCTTATATTGCATATTTGTTTATCTGTCATGCTGAATTAATTTAAATAAAAGTCTGTGTATGCACTTTAGTTTTTCAGTTTTCCTTCATCACATAACACAGCAATTCGATCTTTAGTACGTTCAGTACTTTGATTAATAATTATCGCTATTATAAATGTCGAGCCTTTAGCGAAAACAAGATTCAGTTCTTCCAACCGGGTCAGATAAACGTCGTGACGTAATATTCTTTTAATCCTGTAAAGTCCATGTAGATCTAATTGTCATCTAGTTCTTGATTTCGAGTGAGTGCGTCGAAAATACAGCGGCCACAATCGGCTTATCCTAGATGACATGGATTTCCAGGTTATTCCGGATTGACAAAACGAGCGCGTTACAATACATTTAGCTTAATGACATATCTATATATAGAAATAAATAAGAAAAATATAGTTCTGTAATTTTTTATATGTTGCACTGCAATATTAATATATAATTGCCTTTATAGTCCAATCAAATTGTCCATGAAATCACCAAAATACTTCAGAAAATGGGAAAAGCACCAACTTTGGCACAAACCTGCGCAGCATGGACTAACAAACATTTTCAGCCCTAAACCCAATGTGTAACTTTCAAAATGGCGAATGTCGATATTTACAAAAATTCAGATAAGTCTTAAATATTTGAATTAAAACAAAGTTTTACACATATAGTGACCCCATGTTATTATAAAGCTGACTGTGTTTAACATTGTTTAACATTGTGATGCAGACACAAAGAATATAAAACATAAATTAACATATTTGATATAGCTTTATATAGAAACGATAAAATAAATTTAAAAAGTAAAACAATATCTAGTTTAAGATAAATACTTGTATCATGCCTTTCAGCAATATGATATAAACATTGAATAAGTGATAAATATTGAATCTATGTAACTGCTTAACTGTAGACAATAGTATTAAATGAAATACTTTACTTTTTAAACAATTAACAAGCACACACGCATTGATTGATTGATTGGGGTTTAACGCCTATTTCAACAAT
>JAUELF010257428.1:0-11534 GCA_031471495.1 Clinocardium nuttallii
AGATTTTTTAAGTTTTCACTATAGCCATATAAGGCAAAATAGCCCCGCCCCCTGGCGGACATGTTTTTCGACTAATCGACATGGCTTGAAGGAATCTGATAGAGGGTCACCCAAGGAACATTTCTACAAAATTATTTGAGAATTGGCCTGACAATTTTGGAGGAGAAGATTTTTTAAGTTTTCACTATTTTTTCATTTCGTTGCCATGGAAACCAAAATTCTGCATGGATCCCAAAAAAATGAAAAATTCTGGTGAGGCCATTGAGAGGATGCTTCATGTGAAGTTTCATCCCAATTGACCCACTGGTTACTGGAAGTTTTGAAGTAACATTATGTGAGAACAACATTTCTACCAAATTCATTACGCTAAAAAAATAGTGCAAAAAAACTGAATAACGATTACAAATATAAACAAAATGTCAAATAGGTAAAAAGGAAATCAACTTATTCAAGGTAACTAATAACGATACAAGTCTTTGTATCTCTGTATCTCTTTGTGTAAATATCATATGAGCCGTCTCGCGAGAAAACCAACATTATGGTATCTGCGTTATGTACCGACCAGATCAGCCTGCTCTGTCCTTGCAGACTGATCCGAGCCGACACATCCCGTAAAATGCCCAATTTTGAAAATACTTCTCCACTAAATCCGCTTGTCCGATTAGAATGTTATAAAGTATAAATGATCCTTCGGCGCCTCTCTACGAAAATTGTTTAAGCCATATTTATAATATTTGGTTGAAAAAGAAAATTACAAAATGAAAACAACTCCATTCTTATGAAAGTGCTTGTCTGGCTTGTTCATTCAGTGACCCTCTTCGTAATTCTTTCAGCCATATTGATTCGTTGAAAGATAAAGTTACGAGCACCATAAAGGGGGTAAATTGAACTTTTAGCTTCAAATGACAACACTTCCTAATTCGATTGGCAAACAAAACTCCACAATATTGTGTTCACTTTCAAATGTGTTTAAAAATATAAATTCTTAACACGAACTTCTATTGTTGTGAAAGCAGGAAGGGGGTTAAATGCCTAAACTCGCGTGTAGGATTCCAGGATGATTCAGTAAAAAAATCCATTGGGTGACACTCTACAAGATTAACCTAAGCTGTATTGATTGGATTAACACAAATGTCATCAGAAAAGGGGCAAAATGACAAAATTAATTGTTCATTTTCTATTCAAGTTTTTGTCTAATTTCAAAATACATTTGAAATTTAGCGGAACTGTTCCTTTATCGACGACACTCTACATAATCATAATTATTTCAAGCCATATTTATCGACGACACTCTACATAATCATAATTATTTCAAGCCATATTTATCGGTTAAAAGATAGGTGCCTTGCTGCATCGGAAAAGGTGTAAGATTTACTTTTAGTTTTAAACAAAATCTCATCCTAAACCATTGGACCTATTATATCAACCAAACTTCACGAGAATGTTACTTTGGTGACCCTCTTACAAACAGTTCAAATATTTAATATCATAACAATCTAGCCGTATCGCGAGAAAACCAACATTATGGACTCTGCTTAAAGTGTCGACCCTGATCAGCCTGCCGATCAGGTTTACCCGGATGGACACTTTTCGCCTCCTGTAATTTTGTTTCTGTTTCAGGAATCATTTCTCTATACCGCTTTCCCTCTGAGACGGACGATACATTACGCAGATGCCATAGTGTTGGTTTTCTGGCGGGACGGCTCAAATATCCATTATTGATGGCAGTTTCATCCACATTCTTAATTAAATTGTCTCCGATATAAGCAGTTTCACATATGCCACTTAGCTACCACACTGGTGATAGATTCAGTCAATGCTTTTCCTCTTTTTTGGAGATGCAGAATCTTTTTATATATTCTTTTTGGGTTAAAGCTTGCAATCGATTACATTTAACATACACTAAATGTAAAGTATAATACTGGAGATGGACCACCCGAAAATCATTAAGGTTTACTGTTATTATTGTAAACCTTAATATATTGCATTAATAGATTGCATACTCTGAAGCAACAGTTGATTCAGTTCAGTCAATACATAGGAAGACACTGTACTGTAGTGAATCTTCATGGTGGGATTTCCATAGAGCTATTTGGTAATACGATCATTAAAAAAGTACACTGTGCATCAAATGATATATTCCGAGTTGGGTCAATTAATTTTGACAAGACCAACAAGAATTCATGATCTTGGAATTATATCATTCTGGCCTGATGCACCATTGCTTATTTGTTATGTTGGAGGTTTTTTTAAAGAGAGATATTTGTATATGCACTTCGTCATCTCCTCTTAAACGATCGCAATTCTACCTTCAGTACTTTCTGACTGATGTTTCATATAATATATATTTTCATATATTTATATCTTATTAATAAGATCAATTATACATATATTGCAATTAAAGAACAAATATATATTTAGTGTAAATTATTCTTTTTTAACTAAATATATTTGACAAAGAATATTGCAACGTTTATCAAGCCGTAGACACTAAAGGTTCAGGGGACACTTTTCGAATTTGGCCCTTGAGATATTTCATATATTTGGAGTGTTTGAAATGAATTGATTTCTTAACTTTATAAGAATATATGGCATTGATTTCTCTATTGATTGACTTCTATCAGTTGATGCATAGAAAATGTGGAGAAAATACGAAAATTTGTATATGCTATCCGATTTCATATTGAAGAGCTTTGCAAGGGCAGGTCAATCTTCATATCATTTGAGGCATTGTTGACAGACGAAAACTCGTCAAATAAGTTTTTTCTACTAGATTAATGCTGATGACATGGTATTGTGTATACATTTCCTGGTTATGCATTGCTTGATTATTAAGTATGTGTGCTTCAATTCTCTTCTGCATGTTTCCAGGAAGTAAGGACATGATTAGAAAATCTGCCCTAATAGTGTCATTTCAGCCCGCATTTTGGGTCGGTGGGAAAGTATATACAGGGTTTAATTTTCTTTTTCAATTTTTGTTGAGTTGCTAAAATGTTACATGATTTTGAAATATTGTTATATGCCATATATTGAGATATAGTTTTGAAATTATGATGGATGTTGTTTTTGAGAATTTCTCGAATAACATTAATAGGTGCGGACAAGGTGAAAAGTTTCAAATTTAGGGGTCCCCTGCCACCTAACTTTAAGTCAAGTTAGATAACTACTGGACCATTTCCGGCCCGCCAAGACCAAGTCAATTAACTTGATTTACAGGCACTCCCCAGAGACAGCTCGCTATCGTAACGCCATGTGCTTGTAAGCACTTGGGCTTTCTTTAATTTCACATCTTTGATTTGCTTCTAATTTTCATATATGTCAAACAATAAATAGACCGGTGTTTCTGTGACAGTCGAACTCAAATAAGGTTTATTACTAGATCAGCCTATCTATAAGAATTGAATTCGTTATTGTGGAAAATATCACAGCCAACATAATTATGTCAACCGAAAGGGTATCAATATTGTTAAAAGCACGAGCCGTAGTACAGGTTAATATACATAAAATAAAATAAAGAAGTTCCCATCCGATGCGCTTGTGGTGAGGTTCAATCAATGCCTTTGTAACCTTAGTAACAACACTGTTTCAGCCGTATCACGACGGTCAGTACACCTACGTGTAACATTTTGTTTCCTGGCTTCATCGCACACTAGTACTCCAAACAACAGTCTTTCCAATCAGCTGGCAGCTTTTCCCCATGAACTGTAAGCCCTTTAATGATATACGAAAGACGTGTGATGATGCATTGTGTTTTGTTAACCGTCGGAAGAATGTTGACCAAGCTGTGTTCGAGCTCACAACACCTGTATTGACAGCCTACGTTGTTACCGACTGAGCTACCGGCGCTCGGAACAAAATTGGAATGAACAAAATAACACTTACCTCTGATATGTTGACATATCTCCGTGTTGTCCCAACATACGGGATAATTCGTAATTTCCCAGGACAACCTAAGGGAATATAAAATTCCTCTCCTACAAACAAATTATGAGAGCGATAAAATTCCAATCCACGCTCTTGTGTAATTTTCTTCTCATCTTGGAATTTGAGTACTTTGATCCTTGCATATGCCAGTTTCTCTTCCGATTCCATGAATATAATTTTCCCCTCATCTTCGATCGGCAGTTCTTTGAAAGACAGTAGTTTGTTACGGGTTCTGACGACAACTGGAAATTCTGGTCGTCTGTTGATAATCTGCTGAATGGTAAAAAGTCGTTTGGGAAAACAGATATCCGTGTTATGTGCCATTGTTCGAGAGTTTACACTTAGTTTAAATAATTCGACCCTTCCATTATATATTAATCGTCATGTACATACATATACACCTTATGGATACTTCTCTCAAATGAAATAAGATATTCACCAGTTCTTTACAGTATTTTAATCGAGTCACATATGTGCCTCGGGAATTTCCACATGTTAAAACAGGAACGTAAAGACCGCTTGTCATCATCAAACAATAGATAAGTAGTGAAGTGTATCATTAGTTCGTGTGATTCCCTGTTGAATGCAGTATGTACTTGAGAACAAGAGGCTATGTGCACTGAATGATATATTCCGAGTTAGGCTCGCTCATGCAATGTAATTTGTCATGCCTACCACAATAACTTCCTTTTGTTGCCAACCAACATGCCTTGAAGTAGTCTTGTAGAGGGTCAACCAAGGATATTTTCTACAAAATTATTTTGAAATTGGCCAGATACTCTCGGAGAAGAAGATTATTAAAGTTTTCAATATAGCCATATAAGGTAAAACAGCCTGACCCCTGGCTCAAGAAGGAATCAATTAAAAGGTCACACAATGAACATATCTACATAATGATTTGGAAAGCGGCCAGATTACTTCGGAATAGAAGATTTTTAAAATTGTCCCTATATCCATATATGGCAAAACGACTCTGGCGGCAATGTATTTGACTAATCAACATGGCTTGAAGGAATCTGATGGAGAGTCACATCCCGCACCGGGACGTACAATCTACCACTACACCACCCAGGCGATGGTAGTATTAAACAGTATTTGCAGTGACGTAGAACCCTATTAGTTTCAAAAGTTGTAGAAGTAGTAGTAAAAGTTATAGAAGTAGTAGTAAAAGTTATAGTAGTAGTAGTAGTAGTAGTAGTAGTAGTAGTAGTAGTAGTAGTATCAGCAGTAGTAGTAGTAGTTATGACAGCAGCAGCAAAAGTAGTAAAGTAAAAGTATTAAAAGTAGAAGAAGTAGTAGAAGCAGCAGTAGTAGTAGTAGAAGACGCAAAAGTAGAAGTATAAGTAGTAGTATAAGTAGAAGCATCAGTAGTATTAGTAGTAGAAGAAGTAGTAGTAGTTATGACAGCGATAGCAAAAGTAGTAGTAGTAGTATTAACAACAGTAGTAGTATAAGAAGCAAACGTAATAGTAGTAGTATCAGCAGTAGTAGTAGTAGTTTTGACAGCAGCAGCAAGAGCAGTAGTAACAGCAGTTGTTGTAGTAGTAGTAGTAGTAGTCGTAGGTGAAGTAGTTGTAGTAGTACTAGTAGAGAAAGGAGTAGTAATGGTAAAAGCAGAATTGATAAAAGTAGTAGTAGTAGTAGTAGTAGTAGAAGTAGTGTTGACAGCGGCAGCAATAGAAGTAAAAGCAGCAGTGATTACAGTAATATTAGTAATACTATTAGAAGTAGAAGTTGTAGTTGAAGTAGTTGAAATAGCAGCTGTAGTGAATAAAGTAGCAGTAGTAGGAGGAGTTGTTGTAGTTGATGTAGTAGAAGTAGTAGTATCAATAGTTGTAGAAGTAGTAGCAGTAGCAATAGTTGTAAAAGTAGTATAAGTAGTAGTTTTAGTAGTAGTAGTAGTAGTACTAGCAATATTTGTAGAAGTAGTAGTAGTAGTAAAAGTAGTAGTAGTAGTTATATCAATAGTTGTAGAAGTAGTAGTAGTAATAATAGTAGTAGTAGTAGTAGTAGTAGTAGTAGTAGTAGCAATAGTTGTAGAAGTAGTAGTAGAAGTAGTTGTTGTTGTTGCTGTTGCATTTGTTGTTGAAGTAGAAGAATAATTACAACACTTGTCTTCTTAATGACACTTTAACCTAAAGTATTTGATATTTAGAAACTTAGAGTTCTGATACAGTGTGCAGCTCTGTATTACCCCAAACATATATATGCAGCTCTGTCTTACCCCAAACATATATATGCAGCTCTGTATTACCCCAAACATATATATGCAGCTCTGTCTTACCCCAAACATATATATGCAGCTCTGTCTTACCCCAAACATATATATGCAGCTCTGTAATATCCCCAAACATATATATGCAGCTCTGTAATATCCCCAAACATATATATGCAGCTCTGTATTACCCCAAACATATATATGCAGCTCTGTCTTACCACCAAACATATATATGCAGCTCTGTATTACCCCAAACATATATATGCAGCTCTGTCTTACCCCAAACATATGTATGCAGCTCTGTATTACCCCAAACATATATATGCAGCTCTGTATTACCCCAAACATATATATGCAGCTGTCTTACCCCCAAACATATATATGCAGCTCTGTCTTACCCCAAACATATATGTGCAGCTCTGTCTTACCCCAAACATATATATGCAGCTCTGTAATATCCCCAAACATATATATGCAGCTCTGTCTTACCACCAAACATATATGTGCAGCTGTCTTACCACCAAACATATATATATGTGCAATTATGTCTTACCACCAAACATATATGTGAAGCTCTGTCTTACCACCAAAACATATATTGCAGCTCCGTCTCGACTTCTCATGACGATATGAAAGTTAATTCAAAATGCATAGATACGCCCGTTTGTTTCCCGCAACATGCTACATAAAAACTTCCGTGTTCGTATAAAGGTCAAGATTTTAACAATTAAATAAACCCACTGTTGCCTTGTCAGAGTTACAGTTATTCAACTCTTTCTCTGTTTCACAATACTATTCACTCCTCCACATCATTCTACTTTTCAAAACAGTGTGGGGAAAGAAGATCATGCTCAAATATTCCGTAAACTGTTTGACTTTGAAAATTTGACATACGCTCTAGACTTGAGGCAGCTGCAGCAGATGTTTTTTTTTTTAACTGAGAAAATGAGCCGTCCCGCCAGAAAACCAACATTATGGCACCTGCGTAATGTATCGACCAGATCAGCTTGCGGTGTCCGCGCAGACTGATCTAGGCCGACACATTCCGTATCAGGCGTATAGATGTATAGAGTAGTGATTTCTGAATATAAAAATCTAGAGGAGGCGAGTAGCGTCTATCCGGATAAGCGTCTATCCGGATAAGCCTGCGCAGCATTATTATGCTGATCCGCTTCTATACTTAACGCAGACTCCACACTGTTGGTTTACTCGCGGGACGGCTCATATTGAATACCTATTTCCGGGATAGTTTACTGCCTTCCTACAGCATGGAATAATACAGTTAGTCAAGTTATTAATATGCGTGAGTATTCCTTAGCAAGAGTACATGTTTTACCAAGGGCTACAGCCAGGGATCGACCTCAGCATCGTCTATAAAGTTTAAAAGTTGAGTGCCTTTAGATCGACGATAACCACTATTGCCAAACTATGGTCAATGCCCGTTACAATAACCAATTTTACATGCAATATATGTGGCATGATATCCCAAGAGGAATTTGTTCATTTATTACAAGAATGCAGCTATATACAAAAGAGATACGCTCTGAACTAAAACGGAAACCGGTGTCTCACTTTGATATTCCATTTGTTGGCGAACGTTATGCGCTGCATCATGTGGTTGGGTACTTATCAGTATGCGCGCACCATTCATCACCAGTACTTTATTTGAGTATGAACAGAAAGTTATCACAGCTCACTTACACGTTTGTGAATCGCCGTTTACAGTCATGGGTTTTTCCGTTCATACGGGTAAACAAATCGATGGCGGAGCCTGCTATTTCTTCCCATCTATAGAAAATGTGTATGAACGTTGCTTATACCATGTAGCAACAAATTGTGTCCAGAGAGGATTTTTGTTGCAGTCACGATATTCGTCAATTTTGATTTGGATGAAAATTAATATGGGAAAAAATATGCTTATAGAGGAATTAATTAAATATGAGAATACGTACTAAATAAAAGAATCTGATATTTGATACGTAAAAAAAACCACACAACATAAATGGTTTTTTTCGTTCATAAGTAACGTATGACAATTTTTACTTTTTAATTTTCAATAACCCATGAAACTTTCTGATCATGGGAATCGCCATTTTGGGTATGTATAAAAAGCGGTCTGTCAAACAGATTGAAAATTTATGTCGTCTAGACTATCTTTATTTATTTCTCAATCGATATTTAAGGTTTTACAAGCGCTTTCCAATTACAGTGTGACGTAACATTTTTACGAGTGGTTGATTGAGTCAAAGACCCTAAAACCTTAAATCCAATCTAATTATGTTTGGTATTATCTGAATAATGTGCTCGATCAAAAGTCGATATATATGCGGTATCTCTGAGCACTGGTTGTATTCGTCGGATTTGGATTTTCTTGGTAGCATACATCCAAATTAATAGGGATTTGGTGGTTGCGATTCAGAAATGAATGTAAATAGAAACAGAAGAGGAAGAAAATGGGGGCGTTGCCTTACTATGGAACAAGACATTAGACGATCTTATATCACCTCTATGTTTAGACAGTGACATAATGATAGGCGTTCAGACGTCACGTGACACTTGTGTTTATGTTTTACAAGTCTATGTGACCTTCTCAAACCACAGTATTGTGCAATTTCGTGATCACATGGTAAGTTTGCATGACCTAATCTGTATGTACACACAATTAGGATCAGTCATTATTATGGGTTATCGCCCAATTGAATGGGTTAAACAACTTGATATGTAACCCTTTCCCAAATGCATTTTAACGCATCTGCAGCAGACGACATTTTAAAACATTGTGACAAAAATGGAGAAATTGCTCAAAAGGAGCAATTCATACTTTTGCTAAAAGGTTTTCAACTTTTTCAGTAATTATACCTACACTTATAGAGATTTTCCAATTATTTTAGTATACATTTTTAACGTCGTCTGCTGCAATCTGACGCCTCTGCAGCAGACGACATTTGAAAACATTGTGACAAAAGCGGAGAAATTGCTCTAAAGAAGCAATTCATACTTTTGCTAAAATGTTTTCAACTTTTTCAGTAATTATACATACACTTATAGAGATTTCCCAATTATTTTAGTATACATTTTTAACGTCGCCTGCTGCAGATTTGCTGTATGTGGTAAAAGGTGGAATGAACTGATTTATCTGTTCAATTCTGTTCAATGGAAGACATTAGTGATAATTATATTATCTCCCTTGTCAGATCAAGACCAAGGAAGACCAAATAATAGTTTGGTCCTTTTAGTTGAAATCCTTTGCGATTACTCTGTACACATTAATCATAAATGTGTTAATCAAAGTGATGATTCAAAAGAGAAAATGTACATAGCAGTGTTTAAAGAACACACATGTGGAATTACTAATCAATCTCATAACAGTTGGCCATGAAAATGCAAATTATGTAAACCATCCAGTGCAAAGAAAACAGTGATAAAAACAAAGGAAACCAAATGATAGGACCAAGCTCGATTTAGAGAGTATCACAGGGAGATAACTGACTGATGTCTCTCATTGCCAACAGTGAGCAGAGTAGCCTAGCATTATTTCATTTATATCCCTGGATAAACAAACCAGTACTAGGCTAGGAAATGTGCCTTGCCCAAGGTCAATGCTTAGCGTGATCCTCGGCGTAAATATGTACTTCTCAGAGCCGTGTATATTCGTTAAACCTTTCCCACATACGACAATTCTGCAGCAGGCGTCTTTGAACATATTTTGTCAAACAATAGAAAATCTTAATAATTGAATGGACAACCTATGACTGAAAATGGAAAACATTGTGACAAAATGAGGAATTGCTCGTTTTGAGCAATTTCTTCTTTTGTTACTATGTTTTCAAAAAGCCGTCTGCTGCAGAGGAAGGGTGTGTGTTGTTGTTGTTGTTGTTGTTGTTTTCTTCTCTCAAGTGACTATGAAATAATTTCTAGTAAATTATTAAAGCTATACTAGATTATGTTAGTCACACACATGTGCGGAAATAGCTTATACAATCGATTATTTTACAAACATTTATGTTTTCCCGTTGTTGTCCATTAGTCCACTATTTGACATTGTTAAAATAAATGTGTTATTACATGTGTATGTAATGCTGGGCATATTTATCTCTTTCCTGTTTCAAAATGTATATATATATATTATTTTTTTTCTTTGACAGACAAGTGTTATTGATGTGTTATCAGTATGGAAGCATCGCACTTGATCGCCGTACACTCACGGGGAATTGAGATATATCGTTGTATATCTTCGATAAAATTGTACAAATGAGTCGTCTCGCGAGAAAACCAACATTATGGACTCTGCGTAACGTGTCGACTAGGATCCGCCTAAGCATGCCGCGCAGGCTTACCCGAACGGACACGTTTCGCCTCATATGAATCTTCTATTTCAGGAATCATTACTCTTTACCTCTTTCCCACTGAGTCGACACGGATCAGTCTGCGCGGAAAGCGCAGGCTGATCTGGTTGATACATTACGCAGATGCTATAATGTTGGTTTTCTCGCGGGACGGCTCAAACCAGTTTACATCTATCTACATGGAAAGGAGTGTAGCTGTCATTGAAATTAACTTTTAAAATTCGTTGTTCCGAAAATCCGAAATATTTGGTTATGGCATATATTACATGTAAACTTATTTGGCCACGGAGAGTTTTCACTGGGCCGAACCAAATGTTACTTTCCAGGGACCAAATGACCACTGCTTATTCCCCCGACGGGTGTAGACTGTCTCCTCGTGCCATTCACACGACTGACTGGTTTGTGACAGGATAAATGGACCAGTAGTTTTGGGAACTAACAAAGGCAAATCTGTGATATATTTAAAAAACTGTTGAAAGCGGCGTAAAACAACGAACCAACTTAGTATCACTGCTGTTCAAACACACTCCACCTTAACTACCTTCTGTGTTCCACAGACATGGTATAATACGGATCTACATTGTTTTGGCACAAAGTGTTAGTTTAACCTGTCTAATATACATACAATCTTCAGCTACGTTGAAAAAATATAGAAATTCTCTTTAAATAAAAGTGTATTTAAAAATCTCTATATATGAAAGTGTATTCACTGAAAAAAGTTAAAAACAATTGTGGGAAAAGTAGAACTTTCTCACTTCGCATGTTTGAAATGATTAAATAATGAAAGACCCTGTGCTCCTTAACACTAATATACACGGCTGCTATTCTTAGTTAATATAGTTAAAGACCCCGTGCTCCTTAACACTAATATACACGGCTGCTATTCTTAGTTAATATAGTTAAAGACCCCGTGCTCCTTAACACTAATATACACGGCTGCTATTCTTAGTTAATATAGTTAAAGACCCCGTGCTCCTTAACACTAATATACACGGCTGCTATTCTTAGTTAATATAGTTAAAGACCCCGTGCTCCTTAACACTAAT
>JAUELF010257439.1:0-2500 GCA_031471495.1 Clinocardium nuttallii
CATGGGTAGGTGCACTGACCGCCGTGATATGACCAAAGCTGTTGAAAGCGGCGTTAAACTCCAAACAAACAAAAACCAGTAGCAGACGACTTAACGAACATCTAGTAAAAGTAGGAATACTCTATCAATGAAGGTATGATATTTGTAAAGGGTTGAAAACATTGTTAGCAAATGGATAAATGAGTAATTTATCCTTTTGCCACAATACTTCCAATGATCTCAAAATTCGTATGCTACGGATGCTTCCAAATGAGTATCAATGTCACGACTGACTCGACGTTGAAACGTATCCTGGTAGTGTCGGGAGTAGTCAGGATGCATGAACCAGAATCGTATCCTGGTAGCGTCGGGAGTTGTCAGGATGCATGAACCAGAATCGTATCCTGGTAGCGTCGGGAGTTGTCAGGATACATGCACCGAGCGTATCCTGGAAATCCCGGGATACAAGTAATTGTTGAAAGCTACGTTAGGAATCAAACACAATTTAAATTACGTAAAACGTTCCATTCCCACAATGCAATAAATGTAATCAAGACAAATTCGCCCCCAAATCGATTCGTACATTTATCATTCCAAATTAGTCCATACTCGTTACGGTGCATCTGTATAAACTTTTAAACATTTTGACACCAAGAGCGATCGTCTGCCGCAAATATGTCGAAAATGACACTGTCGTCTGCAATGTCTCTAGATTTGTATATTTCACAGAAATATGTTCTGACATTCCGACATGAAATACGAGCTCTCACAGTTATAATAGCAGTGATAACGTATGAAGGATCTGTTACGCAATTTTGTGCGACACTCATACTGAACGATGGCTGTAATTCCGAAAAGAGACATGCATTATATCAGGCATATATAGTTGTGATGAACAACGAAAGGTTTAGCAACTTGCGAGAGTGCAAATCAAATACAACCTACGCATCCACGCAGTTTGATACAGATCTGTCCCACTCACTACTCAGTCACATGCACTTTCTAAAGAACCTCGCCGTATATTTGGATCAGATAGCAAAGCTGCTCAGTGAGTGAGGTCTTCGACTGTACTCGTCACACAATACTATGTGGTCTGGAAGCCATGCTCGTCCTTAAAACTATTTCAAATTATAACTAAATGCAATGGAAGGTGGCGCACATGTACACGTCAAGTGCGCTTCGTGCAATTTAGGAAAAAACATAGAGTGTGCTGAAAAAAGAATTCAACATGTTTACAGAACAAGTTGGCATTACTGAAATGCCACATACATCAACACTATCAGCTGCGACACGTGGAAACATGTGAACTGCACGCAATGCATGTACTCACTCCGTTGATAACCTTGGTAGTGTTTATGTAAAATGACGTTGTTACTTACATATGAACACAATATACCAAGTATATACGTACAATGCCATTTTACATGTATCAAATGAGAATTTATTTTCGACATACGTTTATAAACGAGGATAGAGTACCACAATTATATGACTGCAGTTTAAGATAATAGTGACCAATTATGGAAAACCTCTTTACCCCGTATACATATAATTTGGCTGTTCTATTATTGCTCACCAACAAACTTGTTTGTTTGGGAAATCAACTTATATGATTTGAAAACATTTAACTAACGACAATTTTACAAATGAATCGAGTTTTGTATAATTTTAACCTTGATTCATAAACAATTATATTTTGTCGTTTGTTTGTGTAACGGATATGTTGAGATCAGCCAACTGTGTACAGTATGTCCGAATTATAATAATTTAGATATAAATCGAGAAAAACATATCGAATTGCAATATGTCTCAATTTAAGCTCTCACATTAGGTTATTTCTAGAATAAACAAACGAAGCCATCATAAATAATATTTAATGGAACAGAAATATGTTCATGCCAATCGTGTTTTCTCCTTTCTTAAACTATTTTCTCATAAATCTATTTAACATATTGGCATTCCATTTTTTTTCTCACACTTTTAAATTGTCGAGAACTACAGCATGTGGTTATACAATAAATACCTAACTGGATAACGACGAAACCATACGTTGTGGGGTTTTACTTTACGGATCAAGCCGGTACGAACAACTAGGCGGTATTGAGGATAAAATGCACCATGTTTTTGATGTGGGTCGGGACAAACAAGAAAGGGTCCTTTACCCTTATCCATGTGCAGACGAAATCCGACGCATCGACATCAGGCTAACTCTTGAAAACATTGTGGCAAAAGGATGAACAAGTGTAACCCGTTTGCCACAATGTTTTCAAATCTCTTCGATAATATATGTTTTTGTTTTTTTATGAAATTTTAATTTTTTTGGCTCAACGATTTCGAAGTCACCTGCTGCAGAATTGTTTGATATGGGAATGTAGTATGTTATATGTAAACAGTGAAAGAACAGCGGTTCACAAACGCGGTCTCACCCGAGTCTTCATTGTGCGCACCGTTGCATTACATGACTTTTTGGAAATTCTGATAAAAACGAATTTAAGTAATATTCATTATCAATAAAGATCTT
>JAUELF010257439.1:5000-11534 GCA_031471495.1 Clinocardium nuttallii
AGTTGTAAACGGAGCGTCGTCTTCGTCCTGATTTAATCGCATTCCTGATCCCGTCAGCGTTATGCACAGAATGGTACAGTTTGTGTAAATCCATCAGATTTGAATCTACTATTTGCGCACCGTGAATGAATAATGGACATCAACAAGATTGGCTGGACAGGTTAATTAGATGGACTTATTTACGTATCTACATGTATGCTGAGATGATCGCTCCCCACAAGACGATGTTATGTATAGCTCGATACTCTTGACCTGGTTCAAAGATGATTGTTTGTTGCACGTTTTTTTTATATATTCAAAACGACCACACATAAAATCATACAGGTTTATTGAAGCCAATATTGTTATTTTTACTTTTTGTTAATTGCATTTTATTCGTGACATATTCAGCCTTTTCCCGCATGCAGACACGATTTGACGCATCTTCAGCGGATGACCATGGAAATCATTTTTGCCAAAGGCGAATTGAACCAACTTGATACAATAACAGTACTTTCATTATTGTTATAAGCCATAATCCATATGTTTGCCTAGATGTTTTAATGTCATTTGCTGTAGATTGCTCTATGTTGGATTGATTGACGAGGATTTAACGCCGTTTTTTAAACAATTTTTCAGTCATATAACGGCGACCAGTTCACCTTCTGATACGTTTCCTGGCCTACTCACGCCCGGCCGTACTGAAGCTACTGAGGCTGTGTGTTGGAAATGGTTAGAGAAACGTATTGGGATACCGATAAGACGATAGTGTATAACCGTTATCTAAGGATCCCCATCGACAGAAATAAATTAGCGTTAATGAATTCCTTCTATGCGTTATCAAGTACCGAAAATGAATTCGACATGGAGGGGGGCTCGGGATAACAGATTAGACAGAATCAAGATGGTGTAGACCTATGTAGTTCAGTATTGTCTGATTATTTATGTGTGTGAGTTTGGCTCTACCATTTCCTTCACATGTGTGAGTTGTTTTTATTGAAACTACAACGATGAGATAAGTTACGCACCGTATAGAGGTTGATATGAAACACAAGAACAAATAGGTACCTTTATACAAAGGTATGGACCATGTCATACGTGATGTTGAAGAAAATTCCACAAGAACCTCCCCACCCACTCATGTGTATGACAAATCTAATATACTTGTGCATGAAGTGACATTGCTTGCAGTACAGCATAATTGCTTCAACTTCCTAGTTATAAATGTTGAAATATTTGTTAGATTAGATCATTCAGTATTCTTTGATTACGGTTATTATTCTCAATTTAATTTTAAAGGCATCAATCAAAACACCAGTCACTATTTAATGCAAATGGTTCAAGCCTTGTTAGATTTAACAATTATCGTCCTGGCTCTATGACCAAATATGGCAGTTTTGTCGTTTACGATCAATTTAGCGATCGCTCCCTGCGAAGACTCGAGGTCTTGTCGACTCACAAATCATTCGTTTAATCACGGATCAGTTGGCTTATAGTGTGCCTTATTATTTCCAGCGGGTCAATAAAATTGACGAAAACATGTCTACATTTGTATTACTTTTGAGATGCGTGGCGCCTGCGATGTCTTGATCCAATTTCTGCTAGCGGATCTCGATATCAATGGCGGTTTTAGGCAATATAAGTGTTACTCCATCGATTAACCCTTTCCCCCTGCAGACGCGTTTTGGGCCATTTGCAGCAGACGTTTTATATAAATGATGAGTAATGAATAATTTCTCCTTTGTCAAAATGCTTTCAACTCTATTCAATTGTTATGCTTTCTTTGGTATATGTTTACTATAATTCTGCAAAGAAATGTCAGTCTGCTGCGAACACGTATATATGTGAAACAAAACTGCAACATACGGCTTTCAAACGTATATGCAAGAAATACGGAATAGCTTTATATGAAAATATAATAGAGTTGAAAAATAATGGTCAAATTAAAATAAATGACTATGAGCAGCTTTTCCTTTTGCTAACATGTTTTCAAATGCCGTCTACTACAGATGTATCTAGACTCGTATACATGTAGTTGGACAAAGAGTTACATGATATATTTACATATGCCTTGAAAACACCAACATGGTGATACTATAGTTTACAAGACTAGTGAAAATTGGTCGAAACTATCTTTTATTACTAGAAAAACTTCACTTATCAAATGTATCGTCTCTTTGCTGTAGTGGTCTGAGCATCCGCATCAGTAGCGGGGGCCAGGGTTCGATCACCAATCAAGTCCGACTACTGTTCTTAATTTCACAAGTTGGACTTCTGAGACGGTGTTGAATAGTGCGTGAGAATATTTGGAGAG
Organism: Clinocardium nuttallii; assembly: GCA_031471495.1. Taxonomy (NCBI): domain Eukaryota; kingdom Metazoa; phylum Mollusca; class Bivalvia; order Cardiida; family Cardiidae; genus Clinocardium; species Clinocardium nuttallii. The sequence goes on from JAUELF010257439.1 coordinate 7,294, forward strand.
ATTTGCACTGGGTTTGTCTGTGATTTGACGTACATTAAACGAGTACATATATATACTCGTTTTAACTTCGTGTGAACTTTGCGTTAATATCACTTCATAAGTAGAGTTTCCTCTCTTATAGTTAACCACAAGCCGAGGAATACCATGTATGGTGGCGGAACTTTCGTTTTCTTTCCATGGGAAATACAGTCAAGATTGTATCTTGCCAAAACCTCATTCCCACATGTAAACGGACTTTGACGCAATTGCAGAAGACGACTTTTGAAAAACATGGCGGCAAAATAGACATTGCTAATACTGATCACATCACACTACACTACATAACACAGACTGATTTAACAAAGTCAAATTCATAAACACGTTTTGTGCTTGCATACAGACACATCTTAGTTTTCGATGAAGTGTTTGTTGGGGTTCGTCTTTCAAGCTAACCAATCGTTTACTTCAAGACTCGGTTCCGGTTATTCTGATAATTGGTTATTTATTTGTTCACTGATTCTTAATACTATGTGTCGCCCCTTTATAATAAGCCTTTCTATAACGAACTTGTTAACGAAAATTCTACAAAGAAACTATTTGAACAAAGTGACGCAGCATCAACGAGAGGTAAAACGACTCCAAGGCGAAAGGATTTTTCGAAATTGTCAGACTTTAAAAAGAGATCCTTGAAATTAAGCTTCTTCTAATTTATTTTTAAAACTGTTTTGAGCCTTTCGTAATTAGTAACCTAACAACTGAGTATCGCGAGACCTCGTTGCCTCTCGTTTTTTTTGTACTCGTGCTCTCTCGCATTCTAAACACCAATTTGAATCCGCGTAATACAATTGCCATGCTATTATGGAGGGAATCTCATATTTTTAATAAAGGTTTTCGGATGTCATTGAAATAATGAAGATCCTTCTGTTGAACGTCTTTTCACCCTGTACCTAAGAATCATGTTTGTGTCACCCTGCGTAGTATGGTAGGCACTTAGGGATTCCCTTTTTTTGTCCGGCGTCTGTCTGTCCATCCGTCTGTCTGTCGTCACTTTAAATGAGCAGGTGCAGGTGACATACGTACTCCGCGGTGCACTCCATTCTATTTTCTTAAATGTCATGTTACGATTCTGCACACAATTTCTGTACATTAGAGTTCAAATTATGTCACCGCCTCGAAGGTGTAGTGGTAGAGCGTCCGCCCCGGGAGTGGGAGGTGGCGGGGTCGATCTCCGGCCGGGTCATACCAAAGACTTTTAAAATGGTAGTATTGGCTGCCCCCCTAGGCGCTCAGGGTTTCGGGGTTAGCATTTATACTGGTAACTCACCGAGGAAACGCCGTGATATACATGAACAATTGTTGAAAGCGGCTAAAAACACCAATCAATCAATCAAGTCCAATTGTGTCATGGTTTTCACAATTATCTTATGTAAGAAGGTCAATCGGTATCGACCAGCGAAATGAGTGTCCACATGGCTCGTTAGTTCGATTCCCGACTCAGTCTTTCTTTCTGGTGACTAACAGAAGTCATTGCGACTCACACCATTCGTCGTCCATCAATGGGCTTAGTAGTCTATATGGAAATCATTTGCCGAGGAATTATGTTGTAGGGCGTACTAGTACGAGAAATCGAGGAAACATACGTCCGATGTCGCCTTGGTCATATAATTGAACTACCTTTGTAAACGGCGTTAAACTCCAATCAATCAATCAATCAATCAATCAAGCAAGCAAGCAAGCAATCAATCAATCAATAAATCAATCAATCAATCAATCAATCAATCAATCAATCAATCAATCAATCAATCAAGCAAGCAAGCAATCAAGCAATCAACAACAATCGAGCGAACTGTTAACACTGTTCACCACTATCAATAGGGACGGTTTCCAGGATATTGAGAAGCTAACAAAGGTTAACGTGTTTGTGTTTTTATATTTCTGAGACTAAAGATCAATCAAGTCAAGCGCCTTTCGACTGATCAAGATGATTTAGTTCTAATCAATATTTCCTTTGATGTTGTGAGATCTTCACACGAAAATGTATCGTTTTGTTTGTTATTTCTTTCAATGCTGATGTTGTTAAATGAATTTATTGTATTTTGGAAGAGGCTATGCTACTAATATCAAGATAAACGTGTTTAGTTTTACTTTGAGCAGTATGGAGCCGGACGACGCAGATGACGACTGTTTGTTCCTGGCACAAGTTTCACAATATCGGACACTGCGTAATGTATCGACCCAGATCAACGCAGGCTAATCCGGGACGACACATTTCGGGGGTTGGGGATAGAGTAATTATTCATGAAACAGAAAACATGAGTGGTCGTCCGGATTAGATTGTGCGGCATGCTTATGCTGATCCGGGTCGATACTTTACGCAGACTCCATACTGTTGGTTTTCTCGCGGAACGACTTGTTGGTGTTCACAGAGCACACCTCATATCTTAACTCCATTTGACTAAGTTAAAATGGTTGTTTTTAAATACGGTATCCATACTAGGATACAAGACGACTCATATTTTTCAACCGTAAAATTATTAGCGGGCTTAGGGGAAAAGATACGATGTTTTGTAATTATCGCTCTGATTTTCCTGCTCTTAAATATAGCTTGTTGCATAATAATTGAGGAAATCAGAAAACTATTTAAGAAACCCAGACCAATTTCAACAAACATTAAACCAATTAACTTGAATTCAAATAATTTAACGATTCAATAAATGTATCCTTATTTATTGATGTATAAATTCAAATTTGATGCCAAACTACACTCATTGAAAATACATACGCAGAAAACCAATACAATTTAACACGAATAAAAAATAATTGTTAGGGACGAAACCAACACAGCTTCCGTTTCCTGTGGCGCGTTTCTTGTCAGTTAAAAACGGATCATTTTCTAATTTCAAAGGCGATCCAAGAGATCTGCACCATGGTTTTTTGTAATTATAGATTTATTATTTTGAGGCCGTTCCACCGAGCCTTGTTTGCATGTTTGCCACCAATCGACTGTCATTGAAAGACGCCGAAACTTGACTCTTTTCTTAAGCCTTTCCCACATGCAGACGCTTTTTGGCGCATCTGAAACGGACGACTTTTGTGCTAATTATAAAGTAATAACTCTTTTTGCCATGATGCTTTATGACTCTATTCAAATTTGTGCTCTGGTGTTTGTTTGTAATAGTGTGCTTTGATCTTGAATATTCGTGGAACTTGCGACGTATGCACTTTCCATCGTGTTGCAGTAAAACTATTCAATTTAGAAATAACGTATAACATCAGCAATAAAAGAAAATGTTAAAAACTTATAGTAATTTGAAATATTTCCAAAAATAAAATGAAGGATGATATTTAGGAAAAGCAAATTTTTCAGTTCTCAATCAACATATAATAGTTTAGTTCACCTTTGTAGATAAAATAAGCCCCAGTATGCATTTTCAAATCAGCCACACCTTCCGAGTTGTGTTTTATTGGCACTCAGGATACGCATTATTAAAATGTTTGAAAACTCCAATATTGCTCTACTAGTAGGGTTACACTTCTACATGTTTGTTAGAATATACATGTTCATCCTAATAACGTTTAAGCGTATAGTGAAGACTCGGGTTTTCACTGTATGCTGATGTGATACACCCCTACATCGCCAGCCACGTCCTAAATACACTGGACAAACATACTTGACAAAAGGTTCCTTTGAGTGAACTGTCTGTTTACCATGTCTCTATTTGAAGTTATACAAACTTAAATGGAAATCATTTTACAAAACATAGTTTCAATCCGATTGAAGGGCAAGGAGGATATGCTTATACCTTTCGCCACGTAAAGTGTAATTACATTGTATCTGAGTCTGATGTGTATGTATATGGCGTCATATACCACTGTTGTGAAAAAGCAATTGCATAGTTTTTGAAGCATTATTGTAGTAGACAGTTCTCTTTTTCTTATGGATACCCCAATTCAAACAATCTTTGTTGCCTAATATGACAAAGTTTGCTTTTATTCTATGAAAAGCAGTGAACAGTTGATATGCTTTTAATTCAGAAAGGGTGGGGTTAACATAAACATTCTGTTCAAACATGTAATAACATAGCTGTGCTTCTAACACATTATTATTATAACAAGGAGTCTCCTGTAGACATGTAAGCATAGACCCCCGGTTGTAGATTCAGCGGTAAATAACTGGATTATCCTTGTATCACACAGTTAGTTTTGGCTTCAAACGCAGTGTTCGATGATTATACCCCCAGATACATTGTCTATGGGGGCTA
>JAUELF010257450.1:0-11533 GCA_031471495.1 Clinocardium nuttallii
AGATTGATATAGCATGGGAGAAAGAAAACTTCATAGCACAGAAGTGAGTGGGTTTGTCCCCCTTTCTGTTCTAGTGACTCAAATACCATAAACCAATTTATTATTTGACCAGTGCCCTCTCCACTCTACACTAAACTACTACGCTAAATACATGTTCATGCAAAATCAATAACACCAACAAAGGCAATATAAAAGCAGTGTAGAGAAAAGCAAAGGATATTCCCTTTCCTGGATAAAGCTGTCTTTTGATGTATATTTCAAAGGTCTCTTTTTGGGAAAACTGGTTTTTTTTCCACAATATATATCTTAAATCTTTATGTTGTGGCGTTCAAAAGAACTATTTCAAAGTTCTTGTGAGTACCTACAGCATAGGGATTAGGATTAATCAAGAATTTAACCATTCCCTCATGAAGAGACATTTTGGTCCATCTACAGCAGACAACTTTCAAAAACATTTCAGCAAAAGGAGAAGTTGATCATAATGTAAACAGTCCTTTTGCCATAACGCTTTCAACTATTTAAGGGTTAATTCTTTAATTAACCCTTTCCCTCATACAGACGATGTTGTACACCTCTGAAGCTGACGGCTCATACAAACATCATACAAAAAGGAAAAATTACTTTCAATGAACAATTTCTCCTTTTGTTGCTATGTTTTCAACTCTTTTTTATAAAAAATACTTTCATTTAAAGAGATTTACCACATTTGTGTGTAGATGTGTTCAAAGTCGTCTACTGCAGTTTTGTTGAATGTGGGAGAGGGTTAAAAGGGTAACCAAGGGGCCTTATGTCCAGGGATGCTACAGCTAAGTGGGCAGGTGTTTATTGACCAGTACCAGCGGCCTGTCCCCAATAATCTTTGTCAGCAAACATAGTAAAGGGCTATTCATTACTGGATCAATGCTCATGCTTATTGATTTTGGATGCATAGAAATCTTCATTCTCTTTTACTTTGATTCTTTCCCTGATACAGTGCACTTAATACTTTCACATATTATCCCTTTCCCTCATGTAGACTCTTTCTGACGCCACTGCAGCAGAAGGCTTTATGAAAACATGGCGACAAAAAAAGAAATTGCTCAAAAACGAGCAATATATTTCTCCTTTTGCAACAAAGTTTCCAATTGTTTAAGTAAATACATGTATCATACCATCATATATATATATATAGGTATTTCTATATCTTTGTCCATGTATTTGCAAAGTCAACTGCTGAAGACTTGTTGTATGTGGGAAAGGGTTAAACAACAGATTCCCAGCCGATGACTTTGAAACCTTTTATCAAAAATATGAAACTCTCTAACTGTTTGGTTTTGTTATATTATATATATATTTCATATAAAATGTCACTGGCCAAAGGATTTTTTTTACTTGGCCAAATCCCCAGTTATTGGCCAGGGACCATACCACCAGTGCTAATTTCATAGACTGTATGTTGAAATGAGTCAATAATATAGGGACGATTAGCAATTAGTTATCATAATCAAGATCTTGGTAATTCGCATGCCACAGTATTCCAGATCAAAAGTTAACCATTTCCTTCACACAAATATGCAGCAGACGACTTTTAAAACTTTGAAATTATCTGCGTGAACCTACAGAAACATCATCAAATATAAGAGGAATCATTGAACTGAGAGGAAAACTCAGTTTATCGTTTTCTCCTATTTCCATGTTTTTAAAGTCATCTATTGCAGAGGCATCAGAAAGTTTTCTGTATGTGAAAGAGTTGACAGGAAATCCTTTAACCACTTACCTGATATGTTTCAGAGTTGTCTACTTTAGGCCCTCTCCCATGTACACACACTTTCAGATGCATCTGCATCAGACGCCACCTTTGGAACAGTGTTGCAATAGGAGAAATTACTCATTTTGAGCAAATTCTCCTTTTACCTCAATGTTTTCAAAAGTCCTCGACTGCAGAGGCGTCAGAAAGCGTCTTTTTTGTGGGAAAGCGTTCAATTAAACCACTTGACATGCTTTGGAGGTTTTACATATAAAGCTGAAAACATTGTGGACAAATGGAACAAAGGTTGTCTGTATGTGGGTGTCCACCCCAACTGCTACATGGATTGTGTTACTGACCTTTGACATTTCTATACCCTGATTTCTTTGATAACAGTTTGAATTAAGACTAGAGGACAACTATTTGCAAAGTTAGATGCAAATATGAATTACTGAAAACAAGTCCTTACTCCCTGTCCTGATGTGTTTTCAACTATGTATCAAAATTTAAACTGAATCTCAAGTGTGCACATTTTACATTAAGTTTATTACAGATGTGTTCAAACCAGATTTACTCTTAAACCATTGACTATTTGCCGTGTTATTTGGGTTTTAATACTCCTTTCCCTCATACAACAAATCTGCAGCTAACAGCTTTAAAACCTTTTAGTCAACAATATGACTATATAAATGACAGAACATCATTTTTAATAAAGTAAATTTAGTTGAAATCATTATTATGATAATTTTTTCCTTTTGTCACAATGTTTCCAAAAGTTGACTGCTGCAGAGGCTTCCGAAAATGTCTGTATGTACGAGAGGGTTAACTCGATATATAATCTTACTTTCATTAATAGAGATTTTCTATAATATATATTTATGTTTTAAAAGTCATCTGCTGTATATTATAATAGATTTGTTCAATTTGTTGTATGTGAAAAAGGGTTAATACTACTTTATGGAATGAATGAATGTATATTGTTTTATGGCGCATCGACAGCTAAGGTCATTTAGCGTACTACTTTATGGATTGGTGACAGAGAAGACCTGCAACTACCTGAATGTTCAATGACCACCCAATCTTGATCTGCCTCTTCTTTTGACCCAGTTTCCATGGCAACCTGATTGTCATTTTGGGTGGTTTCATCCTGCTGAGGCTCACTTGACTGACCAGCTCCAAACAAGTAATTTGCCCAGCTCAGCATATTGCCTGAAAAATAAAATTGAAACATAGTACATGTATACATGTTCACTAAATGATTTGTTTTCAAAAGTTGTCTGCTGCAGACATGACAAAATGCGACTGCAAGTGGGAAAGGGTGTTAATGCGTCTTGGTCATCAAAAAAATAAATCTTACCGGTACCTATAAACCCTTCTACTGATGATTATGAAATTTTTGTTCAATGCTTCAGAAGATTTTTCTTCAGTAATATAGCCTATAGTAGGTGACACAAAAAGTATATCGTCATTTTGAAGTTGTAAATATCTGTAATATATATGTTTTAAAAATCAGGCCAGATAGGACATAAGGAGCCTTGTTATACTTTATTTTCTACATGTTATGATCGTCAATGTCATCTACTGCTGGTGTTAAAGATGTCTGTATCATAGAAATGTTTATTGTAACAATTAATGAAATGTCATTAGCAGTGAATTTTAATGGTAACTTGCTTGATATATAATTTGAGTTAAAAAAAATCAAAAGGAAAATAAATTATCATGAGCAATTTCGCCTTTTGCTTAACAACTAACTTTTAGTACTGGATGACTTCTGAAAACATTGCAGGGTGTTGTAGAAATTTCATAATTTGCTTATTATCCAGTTATAAATAATTTTACCTGCAAATCTTTTTAAAGTGTAAACATGTCATGCCAGGTAAACATTTAAAGCTTTAACACATATTACAAATCTGCAGCATGGGACGCTCATGCACTAAAGATACAGAAAATTTCTCACAATCATGAAAATATGACTATCAAAAACTCGAGACCCCAAAATTATTTTTAAAAGTTAAATCCGAATGACCCAAATTACATAAGTCTGTAAAACATACGATTGCCTACCCCTGGTCAATTTACAGACTAGTTTAGACATTAGTGGCAATAGCCTCAGGTAAAGGTTACATAAAGTCAGTAAATTTTACTTTATCTTGACCAATGGCCAAATTAAGGTAGGTGATTCACCTAAAGGCCTAACCCTTTCCAACATTGGACGTTTTCTGATGCTCTGAAGCAGACAGCTTTTGAAAACATGGTGACAAAAGAAAAAATTGCTCAAAACTAGCAATAAATCCTTTTTTGTCACCATGTTTTTTCAACTCTATTCAATTGTTGTCCTATCATTTAAACTAAAAGGTATGTTTTCAAAGTCATGCATCTGTTGCAAATTTGTTGTATGTGGGAAAGGGTTAATAGTCACCTTACATGACCCCCCTGTGGTCTGCTATTTGATTGCTTTTCATTACAAATACATAGCAATCTTTGGTATTTATTTCAGTTGTGCACTGGAAAATATAATAACAAACAGTGCTCATTCTTAACAATAAAATACAAGTTTGTGTTATTTTCAGCCTATCCTGTTTGGTTACGTATATAAATTACTTGTTGGGATATCACAGAAGAACAGTGATACATGTAGTTGAGAATGAAGCAACGTATAATCAAAAATTTGTCTTGCTTCCTTCACAGTAACTTCAAAACATTAGTTTAATACCCCTTTTATGCATATAGATGCTTTCTGAGACCTCTGCAGCAATGGCTTTTTGAAAACATGGCAACAAAAGAAAAATTGCTAAAAACTAGCAATTCCTCCTTTTGTCACCATGTTTTCAACTCAATTTAATGTACTTTCATTTAAAGGGAGTTTCCAAAAAATTAATTTCAAGTATATCTTTAAAGATGTCTGCTGCAAATAAGTTGCATTAATAAGGGAAAGGGTTAAAAGAGAAAAATATTGGGAAATGTTTAGAAAGATAATTTAGACAAGGGTTATGCTTTGAGCTGCATCTAATTTTTAATCCTTTCCCTCATATAGACGCTTTCTGACGCGTCTGCAGCAGATGGCTTTTTGAAAACATAGCACTTGACAAAAGAAGAAAGTGCTCAAAACGAGCAATTTCTCCTTTTGTCACAATGTTTTCCACTTTTAGTCATAGGTTATCCATTCAATTATTGAGATTTTCTATTTTTTGACAAAATATGTACATAGTCATCTGCTGCAGAGATGTCTCATGAGGGAAAGGGTTAATCCATAAACTTCAAAGTTTGCACAGCTGACTTCATTTATTTAATTATAACATCATGTCTATTTTAGTAACAACTTTCTTACATCATACAGGTGAAATTATACATGAATATAAATATTGTACCTTTCAATGATATTGTCACTTACTTTCAAAATGTTCTGATATATTTACAAGTTCAACCCTTTCCCTCATAAACAAAGCAAAAATATTGAACAACTCCATAAATAAGTATTATTGAATATAGTTTAACAAATTATGGCAATTGTAATTTGCTCATTTTATGTCTATGTCTCATAATGGCTCAATAGAAACAGTTATTTAATTCCAGCACTTCCTTGATACAGAATTGTTTCTTATGAACCTAAAACACCACAGAATAGGTAGTCATATTGCTTGATTTTAGCAACACTGAAATGTTTTACTATTTAAATTATTCAGTTAAAGAGTTTTATTTTATCATAGCTGGAAAACTTTAAAAACCTGATATATTCAACAGAAAGAAGCCATGGCAATACATTCACTTTGATAATTAATTAAGTACATAATTTAATTAATATGTCCTACCTTGATTATCCAATTTTATCATTTTATTTTCAGCTTTCGAGCAGCACTGTGACCATTCGATGTTACTAGAAGAACTAATTAAATGAAACCCCAATCTAATGCATTGGAACTCAACAGATGCCAAAATGTCCAGACAAAGAAACTTCTTTTTCTTTGATATCCATGGTTACAATTGCACCTTTCTTATGGATTATTATTTGGCATTGTAACAAAAAGGCATGCAAGATTTTGACAATGATAATGTAAATTAAGTGTTGATCACACTAACTGAACTATCAATGGTGAATATATATAACCCTTACCTGATATGACATAAAGAAACATCTGTCAAAAGTTAATTCTGTTTCAATTAAATCATTTTTTCTTTCTTAGAGTCTCTTAATGAGACATGAAAATAACAATATTATGTACAACATAATCAAATACATATGATTGTTAATATGACATTAGAAACATCTGTCAAAGTTAAAAACAAAACATTACAGCCCCATTGTTGTTGAACTTTATCATAGATCTTATAATCAGTCTTAACCCTTTCCCTCATATAGACACTTTCTGATGCCTCTGTAACAGACAACTTTTTAAAAACATTGTGGCAAAAGGAGAAATTGCTCAAACCGCGCAATTTCTCCATTTGCCACAAGTTTGAAAGTTTATAAAGTTGTCTGCTTAAATTATCATACCTGGCTGTACATTGATAACAATCAGAAAAATAGTAGAAGTAGAGAATGAAACAATGATATTGTCGAATTCTAAAATTCCAAATCAATAAAGCTTGGGAAACAGTTTGTTATGAAAGAGATACAAATCTACAATAATTGAACTAAAAAGAGATTCTTTCTCATTAACAAACTTGAATAATTTATTAATAAGATCGCAACATACCTGAAAAACTTGTTTTGCAACCTTACTGTCTAAAGATTTTTGTAGATTTGCCAACCAGGTGAACACCTACTCTTATAATATATTCTCTTTTTTTCTCCAAAATTGTTTTTGTCTTGTTTACGGTAATCCTAAATGTATTTATCTGGTGTTTGTTACTAAGCGCTATAAAACCAGAGGATTATGTCAATTGTCGTCAATAAATTGTAAAGTGAACCGATGATGTAATGTGGTGCAATCTACATTCACTAAGCAGACTATAATTTCACAACAAGTTGTCAAAGAAATACTTTCCCTTATACAGGTGACTTTTTCCAATAATATTTAAAACTGTAACAAACTTCTTCTTTTATTTTTCTTTATGAATACATTGTTTTCCAAGAGATTATAAACCAGTGAAGCAACAAAAAAAGACCCCAAACCCAACAACATATCAGGTAATCACTAAAACCAATGTACAGCAATTCAAACATAGCAGTATTGAATGGACTTGAAAACATTGTGGTAAAAGAAGATGTGCCAATACAATAATGCGCCTGCAACTTGGATATGAATAACTATTTGACTAGGTTTGAATCCATGAGTCTTTATGAAAAACATTTCCCATATAGATGCTTTCTGACGCCTCTGCAGCAGGAAACTTTTTTAATCATTGTGACAAATGGAGTAATTGCTCATAATGAGCAATTTCTCCATTTGCCAAAATGATTTCAACAATCATATACTATCATTTATAAAAAATTTGACTTTTCAAAGTTGTCTGTTGCAGAATTATTTCATGTCAGAAAGGGTTTACTCCTCCCTTCAAAGAAACAACTTGATTACTCTACTGCAGATCCTATGACATTTGACACACCTTTAAGTCAAACAGTTAACCCCATTCCAGGTCCTATCTTCACCATCTTGACACACCTCTAAGTCAAACAGTTAACCCCATTCCAGGTCCTATCTTCACCATATTGACAGAGCATTTTATCTAGGCCAACAACAATAGCTAGTTTGATCACCACAAATGCCATGAAGTCATGTGCCATTTATGGGTTATGCAGATTGCACCTTTTGTGACAATGTTTTAACTCTTTTCAATATATATTTTTCTCTCTTCTTCTTCATTGACTTCACAGTCATATATATCTGCCACATCAATGAAAGATGCTTCTTTAGTTCCTCCATCGTGCTGTTCACTTTTCTCTGCATTCATGTATAATACAGAAAGACATTGAAATTTACACTGACCAAAGGATTTGTTTTACTGGTGCAAACTATAAGTAACTGGCCAGGGACCATATGATCACTTTTAATTTCACAGACTGTACAGACCATGATACATATACGCATGGGTGCTATAGTAGGGGGTATCAATGTAGTATATGCTCTGCAGCTAGTTGTTTCATGCCATGTAAGCATTGCCATGTTGGGGACAGCTTGAATTTTGAATACATATATGCATTGAGTCTGAACATTTTGTCCTATAGATGCGTAGCCATTCTTGGCTGGTCTATGCTTCACAGTACTGAATTAAATTGTGCATATGTAGTAGAGGGGTGTGTCCCATAGATAGACAATATGTAGTTATGTGTTTGTATGATGGCATTCTCTACCATAATGGCTAGCGTTATAGAAAGGCAGTAAAAGTACCCATTTATACAAACACATGATAGCTAGCCTACATAGTGTCTATCTATGGGACAGACCACTATATTACATTAACATAATGTACTTGCTTTACTTTGATCTCACAATTGCACAATACTTTAATCATAATTTCCTGATATGATTTACAAAAAAGTTGTCATAAATTTTCACAGTGGGTGGTGACATTGGAGACAGAAAGGATGTGCATGGCAGTAAAGTGATGATATTGTTTGATTAATTGGACTTTAAAAACATAGACAACAGTAGTTTATCATGATGGACAATGTCTCTTTTCTCTCACACCAGTACTCAACACAACAATCTTCTCGGACAACTCAAACATTAATTTTAAGCGCATTTGGCAAAATTGAATGATGATCATGACAATTTACTTTTTTAATCATCACTCAGATAGAATGAATGACCAGGCTGGGAGTATGGGATGTAAACACACAAGCCCTGGATGAAAGCCAATCTTAGTTACTGGCTGAGCTATCGCTCCTTGACTTGTGATAGTCTGGTATTTCCATGTTTATCATATTCAAAATTATTCACATCAGTCTTGCATTTGTTGAAATTGGGAATTGTCAGAAGTGCATGAAAATTAAAAACAGCACATTTAATATTGTTGAGCATAGTCTTAATATTTATTTAGTCCTTGGAAGTTTGGTTCTTTAAACCTTTCCCTTATACAACAATTCTGCAGTAGACGACTTTGAATGTATCTCTTTAATTGAATAGATAACCTATGACTTAGAGGGGAAAACATTGTGGCAAAATGAGAAATTGCTTGTTTTGAGCATTTTTTGCTTTTGTCACCATGTTTTCAAAAATCTGTCTGCTGCAGAGGTGTCAGAAAGCGTCTATATGAGGGAAAGGGTTAAATGCTTCAAATCACAAACCAAGGAAACGGGTCAAACCCTAGTATATAATTCAGTAATCTTCTAGTAAAAAAACATCAGTATACTCTTCTCAGGTCATCACACTGTCACAAAGCTAACAATTAACCTTTTCCCACATACAATACATCTGCAGCAGACGACTTTGAAATAATTATCAAGTCCAAAAATTAGAAAATTGATAGTATGATTATTATGTATTATTGAATACAGATGAAATCATTGTGGCAAATGGAGAAATTGCCCATTGAGAGCAATGGAGAAATTGCCCATTGAGAGCAATTTCTCCTTTTGCCGCAATGATTTCAAAAGTTGTCTGCCTCAGGGATAAATATAAAACACATTAATAGTGCCGCCCAGAAAATCAAACAAAACTACATTCCCTAAAGTGAGATATCTACATTGTCTCCTGCAGGTAAATTTATGCAAAGTAAGCAATGTTAAATCAATACACCATTAATTATTATGGTTGGCAGCACAGCAAAAATTACGAAAATAATTGTAGTAATTCTCAGGGAATATATAGTGCATTTCTTATTGCAATGACCTATATTCTCTGACTTTGAAACGCTGAAACAAGAAATATAGATTTTGCATTCAATCTACATCAAATCAGCATACATCGAACAACCTGTCGGAGGGCTGGAATGCGAGAAGCAAGTTACTTCATTAGTGGTTATTGCTAAAAATAGAACTGATTATGAAAATTTCTCGACGCCCTGTTTCACTTTGCGAGCAAAACAATCCTTAATTTATATGGCAAAATATAAAACATTGTTTTTGAGTTGTTGAGAAATGTTTTTTCTTTCATATGCACATACAGAGATAACAGAAATATGTTTAAATTATGAGAAAATCGATCTGAATGTCGTTTGACGTTTGCGGCCGTTGCCAGGCTAAAATGAAGGTCACTACGCAGCGAAAAAGATCAGCTGTTAAACAAAACATGAAAATTAGCTCATTTTAACCGTATTCAACATAAAATATATCTAGTTTCCTACCTTTGATGAAACCTCAGCAGATGAAAATGTTCTAGATGGATTTTAATTTATCTTCTTTCCACAAATTTTCAGAAAAGACGATTCGCTTTGTTCACCACAATTTTTCGGCTGTCAATGTTGTCAGTTTGGGCAAGGTCGGCAAATGATTCGCTTCTGTTGTGTTTACGTTCATTTGGCGCGTTTTGATTGGTCAATTGTTGTTATTTGTTCTATAAATAGAAATAGCTCATGAATATTCATTAGATTCTATATTTAGAAATATTCACGCGTGCTTTGATGTTTACATCACGTGAACGACATGCTCAGTCTGCAGGTTAAAATGGGGCGCCGAAGGGATAATTTCACCGTGATAAACTGTCAAGTTTGCAATTTAGCTACGGTAGATTTTTAACTTCAGTTTACCAGGGACTTGGATCAGAGATATATAAATATTTGGATGTCTCTGGTTCTAATTTGTTATAAATTTATTAAAACCAAATTTTCTGAAAAAAGTTAGTAAACCTGGGACTACTAATACGTAAAACAAAGTTAGTAAAACTTCAGACGAATATAGTGTTCATCGTTTTCACTAGTGATTTTTGAATGCATACGATAATCAAGACATACATTTCAAGGTTATTTTCACGTTAATTGAAGATGGTTAACCCTTTACACGATATATATACAAGTTTTCACCCTTTTTAACCCTTTCCCACATGCAGACACATTCCGACGCATTTGCAGCAGACGACTTTTGAAAACAAAGTGGCAATAGCAGAAATGCAATTTCCTCCTTTGTCACAATGTTTTCAACTCTATTTAATGATTAAACTCTCATTTATGGAGATATTTTATGTTTTTGTCAAATGTTTTGAAAGTAGTCTGCTGCAGACATGTTCTTTGTGGTAAAGGGTTAAGCAGAATGAGATTATTGTTTGTACAAAACATAATTAAAAATTTAGTTTTGGTAATTTTAAAGTTTATATATATCACCATCTTAATCAGGGGCGTAGTTCCCTTTTTCTCAAAATGCATCTGCGTAATGACCAGATAAGCCTGCGATGTCCGCTCAGACTGATCCGGTCGACACATTCTGTATTGGGGGGATAGATGTATAGAGTGGGGATTCCTGAAACAGAAAATCCACAAGAGTCAAAAAGTGTCTATCTAGGTACGCCTGTGTGGCATGCTTAGGCTGATCCAGGTCGATACTTTACGCAGAGTCCACACTGAACATTTTCTCATGAGATGGCCTACACATTGATTATTGCCAAGCTACGCCCCTGTCTTTCATATTTTGCAAGCAGAAGGCTCTGGGATCAAGAGGGCCATAGCGACGGCCCTGGATCGCTCACCTGGGTAAGGCAATGTGATGTGTCATGTAAACAACAATAACTTGTTGTGCGGTCAGATAACCTAATACAAGAGCTCCACTGCCACAACGCAAAACAACACACACCCTAGTATGCTGTCTGTCTTACCAGATGAGCTGTAACAAGAGGTTCATAATGGCCCTGGATCTTTGTTTAGGAAATAGATCTCATTTTGAGTGATATACCGGCTCGTATATCACGATGTGGAGTTCAGGTGAGTAGTAATTAA
>JAUELF010257471.1:0-11532 GCA_031471495.1 Clinocardium nuttallii
ATGCTAAAAAGTAACGCTTAAAAGGAACACTAATCCAAAGTATTAGTACATGATGGGAAATGTATCACAAGAAAAAACTACAGAGGAAAAGGGACAGGATGTCATGATTGACCAAGAGATTAAACTTGATGTTCACGTTGAAAGACAAAGCCAACCGCCAATTGGACTTATAAGACGATCATACTCTATATACTCTTTAGAAAAAAAAAACTTGTAAGGTTAAATAAAGTAGTTCAAATCGCTTTAAAGCAGTTTTCGCCATTGTTTCAGATATATCATGGCGACAATTTACTTATATTCATGATCCCTTGATAACCAAATCCCTCCTAGGCTAAGAAAAGGTGTCATGCCAAAAACTGGGGATCAAACACGGGACGCCCGTTTACAAGTCCCCAACGCTAACCGCTTGGCCACGGTGGATTCCTTGTAAGAAAAAAATACCAAAGCTTACCGGTCATACTTAGAATTATTCATTTACTCGGGCTCTGATCGGGCCAGAAAAGGAAGTTTTACTCATTAAACATTATAAAACTGATAGCTGGTGTGTTGCACTCATTAGTAGCCTAGGTATATATCGATCCTGTCTCAAAGGCCGAAAGTTTGAATCTGTATTTTAAATACTATTGTAAAACCATAACCACTCAGCCTTCAGCATTTAGCCATTATAAAAATGACTGAACTAAACCACCCAAAAATGGCCCCTTTCACAAATACTACTGGAGGCATACACAAACTCCTAACAAAGCCTTTTCTGAGACAATATCTCTCCCAAAATACTCAAAGAACTGCCGAGCGCGAATTGCTCCCTTTCTCAATCAAGTCTACCAGGTGTCAGCGAAACAGGTATTGCCCCTGATGATTGGCAGTATGCTTTTACTGCCCCTGTGTTTAAAAAGGTTCAAAAGTCCAAACCCAGCAACTATAAGACCAATATCACCTGTTTTGCCTCAAAACACTTCTCCAACAACCTGGCTTATTATGACGAATATAATGTATTTTCCACCCCTCTCCAACCGGAATGCTAAATGACCAAACACAGCTCTGATTACATAGGCCAGAAAAAGAAATGTCACCTATCACAAATACTACTGAAGGCGTACACAACCTCCTATCAAAGCCTTTTCTGAGACAATGTCTCGCCCAAAATACTCACAAAACTGCCGAGCGCGAATTGCACCCTTTTTCACCCAAGTCTACCAGGTGTCATTCGAAACAGGTATTGTCCCTGATGATTGGCAGTATGCTTTTACTGCCCCTGTGTTTAAAAAGGGTCAAAAATCCAAACCCAGTAACTATAAAACCAATATCACCTGTTTTGCCTCCAAACACTTCTCCAACAACCTGGTTTATTATGACAAATATAATCTCTTTTTCACCCCTCTCCAACCGGAATGATAAAGGACCAAACACGGCTATGAATCCTGTATGATTTTCCCTAAAAGTAGCTGACGACCGCATCGAATCGAAAAATGTGCAAACATATGTTATCATCATGGATAGAAAAGTCTTTGATATATGAGCCGTCCCACAAGAAAACCAACATGATGGACTCTGTGCAATGTATCGACCTTGATCAGCCTAAGCATGACCCACAAGGTATTTTGGGCTGAGACTATTTGCCTCATTTGGATTTTCTGTTTCGGGAATATTAACTCTACATCTACCATCGTGAGACGGAATGTGTTGTCCCGGATTAGCTTGCGCGGATTGCGCAGGCTGATCCGTGTCGATACATTACGCCGATACCATTATGTAGGTTTTCTCGTTGGACAGCTCATATATAGTTATTTAGTCGATCACCATGAACTCATTCATAAGCTCCAAACTGTCGGTATTAATAAAAATGGTACATCCTGGATCTATCCGAAATACTAGGAAGTGTATGTTAAATAAAAATGTAAGACAAGCTTCCAGTTCTACCAGGGGATTATCAAGGCACGGTTCTTGGCCCTTGTCTGCTACTCACTACAAAATGTATAAAAAGCCGGTCACGCCTATTTAAAGATGACGCTACAGTTTGTATGGTTATCAAATTCCTATCAAGCAATATATCCACTGCCTTGAAACACGAGAAAAACGAATGGTCCATAACATTGAATCCAGACAAATGCTAAGTATGCGAATCCACACAAAGAGAAAACGTTTAATGTATCCGTACACTATACTGAGACTGACCAGGCACACTATCTAGGCGCCTGTCTTAATAATAACATAACCTGCTTAAACCATATCAGTAACATAACAGCTAAAGCCAGTAATGCACTTTAGTAATGCTTCATCAAAAGGAACGTTAAATCACCAAACAAAACGCTGAAAGAAATTGCCAGCAAAATGTATGCCCGTCCACAACTGGAATACGGCTCCACAATCTGGCATCCCTGACAGAAGGGCCTCACTTTGGAACGTGAGTGTGTCCAAAGAGATGCAGTTTGATATTTGTATAATGGCAATGACTATACAAGCATTGTAACACACTAGAACAGGATACTATTAAGGTGGAATCATACCTTTGACGTCGACACGTATATTTGTGTGACAATAACAGCTTTGTTAAAGGAATCGCTACTTCTGTCTTGTTTGAATTGTTTTTTAAACACCACCATCGACTGCGTATTCGGCGAAATGGCCATGATAAATTTGTGGTACAGCAAATGAAATGAAAAATCAAAGATTTCATGTGTGTGTCATTTTTAGTTTTCAATGATTTACAGAGTTATAACCAGGCATGTTCTTGTCCTAATAGTTTGGTTGAGTATATATAATTAAATGGAGTATGAGCCTGGTATGCATGTCAATAACAAGACTTACCCCTGACAACTCGAATAAATCCCCTAGTTTGGGAGGATAACCACGAAAAGTGTAAATAAATGACTCTCGTGTTTATAATGAGCCTCTCAACTGTGTCTAATGACCAGAACATTCATAGTTGATTGGTTTTGCGCGAAATCAATATAAATACATCACTTCAAAATTATTTTATAAGCGACCCAAACTCATTGAAACGGCCCTAGAAATCCCATTGGTGAATTGCCTTGGTATGCTGCCGAAGCACCTTTAAAGGAGCTGACCTCCGGAGAAAAGACATTATAGTCAAAGTTTTAAAACTGTTCAAAAATTGTCTTGAAATATTCAATACATAATTCTTGGATAAAACATAGAGTAATAATTACACATAAACGTACAATAACATTTTAAATATCTGCATCATTTTTATTGGGTAGACATACTCCAAACCGTCAAATTGTGTAGATTGTCTGTACTTTCATCTGACTTCTTTTCAACATTTACTACGACAATATTTTTGAAATACTTTTTACTTACTTTGTTTTGACAATAAGCAATAATTGCAGAAGTTAAGATTTCAAATCGTTGATCTCCATCTGTGATCTCTATCGATGGGCATAGGAAAAGATAATTTTTATCGTACAGCCTTGATACTCATATTCTTTTGATTTTAGCCAAATACTTTACACAGTAGTGAAGGCTGTCCTCCTTGGCGCTAAGGGTAGCAGGGTCAGCAGTACGTCTAATTGACTGATGTCTCTGGATTGACCAATTGTTCTTGTAACTTACACAGGAAACGCCATTGTATAAATAAAAGAAAAATGTGGAAAGAGGCGTAAAACACCAAACAATAAATCTGAGCTTTCGATAACAAAACTATAATTATTTAATTTTCCGTGTCTTTATGTTCCTGATATGTCATGTGTTAAACATTAGTTGGGAATAATGTGTCCTAGTAGCTAAATTTACGTCTGTTGGGATTTTTTAAATCGAAGAACGTCGAGAAATTAATACGTTCTGGCACCGTTGGTCAAGCGATGAGTTAATTGTCAGATGTTTCGAGTAAACTGATTCCTCGTCTTATATAATTTACAATGTATGGCAACAGTTAGAACATGATCTCATTCTGTCGATGGTTATGATTTGCAATCGTTCAGTTAATAACATTCTACGTTAAAGATAACATTTGGCTTTATTAAACGAATGTGGAATTTGATGCATCGGATTTTCCATTGCTTAAAAAGATTGGCATATAAATCAGACCATCATGCATAGGAAAACTAATTATAGCTAAAGGAAACAAGTGCATTTCTCGTTCTTGTATATAAAACACTTAAAATGTAAATACGTTCTGTGTCAAATGCCAAATGTCAAATCATTGTTGATATCAAATTATCATGTTCCTTTTGAAAATCGTGCTCTGTTTGATAAGAGACATATTAACACATATGTGTGTACATGTCTCTGGTTTGATCAGCGATCTATAATAATTTTTCGACAGAAATCTTTGTTTTTCAATCAATGTAATAGAGTTGCTACACAAAAGTATTATGAGCCATCCTGCGTGAAAACCAACATTGTGGACCCTGCGTAAAATATCCACCCGGAACAGCCTACTCATGCCGCACAATTATTCTATAATAACCAATCAACCAACTTGTTGTAGAACTAAATACTTAAGTAGAAAGATAATCTTGGACACTCCTTTGATCATTTAAAAAATTAAAAACAATATATGTTTATATATCCCTTTACATAATGACTCCCATCGAGATAACTGGTAAAGTTCATAGTTTGTGCAACCGGTTGCAATATGGGCAGCCCAATGGTTTCACTATCATGTTCTTGATATTGCGTACACTTGTCAAAAATAACATCAGCATATTCTAATACAGGTCTAATAAATGTTCTGTCAATCCTGATACCATCCTGCAACCTAAGTGCAGCTTCATTTGGCAAATCAACAAAGACATGCAAACATGTGTTCTGTCTGGTGCAGACAGCTAAAACTTTCCAAGGACACATGTGATAAAGAACTAAAAATAGTTCAACACAAAAAAAACAATCATAAGAATAAGCACGATAAATCAGCGTAATAACCTAATTTTGAAAACTTCTGATCATTGTCTGCACTTTCTTTGTAAATGAGTGAGTAAAGGGATATAAACCATGAGTTATTGGGATTATGTAAATCATCAATTATCCCCCTTCAAATCGATAGCAAATAGACCAGACGTTACAGCCAAACATATATAATCAATACAAATATAACGAGAATATAACAAAGTGTTCATAGTTCCTAATATTTCAAACTACTTGTTTTATAAATGAATTTAGCGAACCGAACGCTGCAGACATATTTGGGTCAACGTTCTTCAAATTTTTCAATGGTCTAAACCACAAAACAATATTTAAAAAACCGTGAGCGATAAGCCCAATACGTCTTTGTTTCAATTTAAAGTGAAAACAATAGAAAACGTGGGATCCGTGATTATGTCTAAAACCACGACAATCGGCCTCGGAAGGGCCGACACCAAGGAACTTCAAAAACCTGTTCAAGAACAGATACAAACAAGAAAAGGAAAACCAAGAATAGAGCCTTGTGGAACACCAGTAGTTATTTCAGAACATCTGACATTTCTCTGGGAACAACGACAAGTTGAGATCTGTTCGAAAGATAATCAGAGAACCGTTTGATTTTTATTTATACCAGCGAATTCAAGTTTATGGAGAAGACCGCGGTGCCATACCTTGTCACACGCCATACAATATATCAAAGAAAAGTACACGAATTTAAAGGCCATTATCCAAAGTATGGCAAAATGAGTTATAGAGAATTGTCAACTGATTCACTTTGGATTTGCTGGCGAAAAAAATCTGACTACAAGTAAACAGCTGAGTGATCGTACAATTGTTAACACTTGTATTAAGTTTTTAAAAAGTTAAGTGTTCAACAAAGAAGTCGACGATGGTAAGACTTTGTTGAATGATCTAGACTTTTAAAGCTGGCACAAACATTGGGTTGTTTCCATTTAGATGACATTGACGCTTCGAAAATGAAGCATACACTATTTCACTTAATGGCACATGTAACCTGGCACATGCCTTTACAAGGAAAAGGCTTTTTAATGCAGCAAGGACTTACCCTAGACGAATTAGAATCGGTTGAAGTATATGCTGATCTACTGTTTAACTTACATTGGGTAGTTCATGGTCAAAATCAACTACCTAAGTATGCTGTGCAAGCTGATTGTTCAGAATTGTGGCTTTAGTCTTTCTGTCAATTTCTAAATTATTAGTAATATGATCAGAGCGAGGTGGAATTGAAGACGAGGAGTTGACAGGTGTTATGAAAGGTTTTTCCACCAATCTCGGGCTGCTGTAAGATTATCCGATTTTAGTTTGTCAGCAAGTGAAATCTAGTACTGTTCTTTGTAATAGCGGACACATTGACGACATCATTGCAAATATGTCGGCATTTAGACAAATGATAATAGGATGTTTTTGTTTGGCTTTTTCTATATGCTCATTTTCTTTGTCTTGTTCTTCGTTTAATATTACCTTATCAGAGACGGTTGCATTGGTTTATCAGTGATTGCGTTTAGTGGAATAGATTCCCTATATACATGCTGTAGAGGTATACTTGACTAACTTTTCTGCGACACGTTAACTGTTCTGACAGTGCCATATTTGACCAAAAATCAATTGACCGGCTTCCTTTAAGCTGATGGTATTAGTAACTGTGAAAACAATCCAATAAACAGCGGCCACTCGTGTCCTGGGTTTGTGACATGCTACTTCTCTACCAAATTGTTTTTAATATGAGTGTTGTTGCTTTGTTACATGGCATCATTAATGGTGTTTGCTACGTCTGATTAAAAAAAAATACAGTCTACCGAAAACAGTTTTTTTTAAAGAGAATAAATTCAGCCTGATTACATTTCGATATTTGCAGAATGGGAAGTTGATGCTCATTTTATAATTGACTAAGCGGGTCAGTTTTGATCCAACAAAGTTCTTCAGCATTTGTTAATGGAGTTCACTCTCTCAGTCAATATTATTATGGAAAGAATTGGCCAAAAAAGTGGTCTGACGTGACGTTGTAGTTCCTGCCTATAGAAAGCGAAGAAAATAAACGTTGATTATTCGTCAATAACCAATGAAAATTCACTGCTTTTCACATTGCCTATTCCAGTGTTCCCAAGCGTATAAGTCTGTCATTCGGTGTCACGTGATATGCAGAAAGATGCATGTGTAGTATAGTACATCGTCTGCAATGGTTATAAGTAAACCGTTCATGCAACATGTATTCATAAACTGGTGGGTACACTGGTTCGCTAAATAGTGCCTTTATTTCCCTTTGTTAAGGTGTCGGGTCATGTTAGAATCAAAATGAACTGTCTAAAATTGCTGTTTATTAGCAAATAAACCACGGTTTTTGATAGCTTATTTCTGAATTTTACCCTTTATTTCCAAAATCACCCTACAAAAACGCAAGGGGTGAGAGTAAAATTGAAGAGCTTCTTTGTTTTATTTGGGTTTGACGCCGCCTTCAACATTATTTTAGTTATATAACGGAGACAGTTTTAGTATTCATGGTCCCTGGGTAAACACACCAGTAAAAGGATAGAAAATGTGCCTTGCCCAATGGCACTCAACCATGACCGTAGATTATTGAAGAGCTGCTTAGACTCTTAAAACAATAGGCAATTTGTTGATGGAATCAGAAATACCATGTTCTTTTCAAGCCATCTTGGACGAGAAAGCTGGTATTCAAATGTACCTCTAAATTTACACCTAGCTCTGCAACCTGTGATGTCAAACAAGAAGGAGAAGTTGGTTCAACTGAAAAAGTAAGACCCCTGCTACGAACTTGTGAATTTTCTTTTTACCATTGACTAAGTTAGATTCTGATGACAAGATGCTTGTATCAGTCGGGACTGGATTCCGTTGAAAGGCCCCTGCTAACAATAACAACGTTTGAAACAAGCATATATTTAATGTAAGACATGTTTTAGAGCGGAGTGGCACACACACAAGTATACACTATATTCTGAAACTGATGGTAACAGAGTGTTTCTTAGATGGAAACTTAATTAGTATTGCACTAGTACATGCCGTAATAAGAGTTGTCTTTAGTGAATGCAGTGAAATATCTGTCTGCAGAAAAAAGAGGACACTCGGTATACATGCAGGACTAAAGTTGGAACGTATTTAGCTGTGACTTAGACATATTTGCAAGTAGTATTAAAAAGTACCCAGTGATGCTATGCCTATAAATCGAACACTGTCTTCACAAATAAGTTTCAAACATTCAATATACATGTGCAAGTATCAGTTGTTATCAAGGGTTCAGAAATGGGAAGAGAACATACATTAGAATATAAAGATATATAACATGACGTAACTGTGATAGTGTGCCTAATGATACAAGCGACAGGCTTTAGAGTTTATGTAATTCATATTCATGATATTGGTACGTTAATATAATGTAAATATTTCTATTATAAGAAGATGTAATTCAGACTAGATTAAACAGACTGGGCGTTGACATAATATCATCTGAAATGTCTTTTTGCTAAACGAGCATGTAGAGGTCATAGGCTGAGCATGTTTGGATATATGCATGAACAATATCAGTTGAACATAATGTTCAATAAAAACATATGGAAAACACATATACTAAAATAAGAGCAGGGTTAATGTTCTTGAAACAATTCATATTATACAATAATAACAGAATATTTCATAATATTTCATGAAATATGCATGTTAAACGCAGCTTATTTGTTATTCTAATTAAGTTCCGATATAGAATAAATCATGTAAAACAATAAATGAAATACTAATGGTCGTGTATGGAAAACCTATGTACATATATACATCTTAACTAGTTTGTTTGATGCTGGACATATTGAATTCTACAAATCCAGCAGATTTAAAGTCCAACATATTTATTTATAGATCCACGTAACATAATTCCCTAAATAGAACATGAGGGCACGGAATTTCATGAAAATGTCCAATACGTCTATTATAGACCCGTGTTGTAACGACGATAAATAGCAACTGTAATTTACGTTTTACCTTTATAATCATTGCTTGAATCACTTGTAACAAAACATGAGTTCATTTTAATGTATTTCATTTAAAATGTGGTACCAGTGATTGACAAGTTTTTATTTTAAACCGGAATGCAATAAGAAGGTAAGAACTTTTACATAAACCATGATATCGACAGGATTATTTACAACTAAAATAGTTTTATAGATGAGGGGTCCTTTACGAAAATGAGCCGTAAGGTATTTGCGACCAGTGTAGGTTGAAAACAATCATCGCCTCCACGCAGTCTGATCTGTCTCTGGGTCGAGCCTTGGAAGCTCAGTCGGTAGCGACGCGGGCTGTCAATACAGGTATGATCCAAGCGCGACAAATTTTCTTTACGACGTTTGACAAAAGTCATTGTGAGCGATATTCGTCCTTCGTCAATAGGCTAACAGTCTATGTGAAAAAGCAGTCAGTTGCTTGGAAAATGTACTGGGTGGAGTACTGGTGTGAGAAAACCACGACACATTTAATTAATTGAACTAACCGCCATGATATGACTGAAAAGGCGTTAAACCCCAATCAATAGATATGTCTGTGCTCTGCTATAAAATTAGTAAGATACGGTTTCGGGCAGTATATATTTGGTTCCTCAGCATGGTCGTGCAGGCAGGTATCTACATCAAACGACTTTGAAAACATATACACTAAAATATGATAAATATCTTAATGTAAAAGAATAATTTCTGTGTTGATTTTGAAATAATGTGACACATGAGAAATTTCAAAAGTGAAATGATTCAGAATGTGTCTACATGAGAGACAGAGTTAAATGTCCTTTTATTCTACCACTTCACAGATACATCCTTTGTATGTCAGTTGATCCGCAGTTTGCAGTGAAAGAATTCTGGCGTTCTAGAACTTGTTTTATAAATCTTTACCGACTTTGAAAACTTTCAACATACACTCAGTTCCAAAAGAAAGTGTGCACTTTGTTTTCTGTAATTTTTCATCGACTTCTTTTCTGATAGCCTATATATTTGGTACCAAAATTGAGATCTGTTAACGTACACTATGGCACACATTTTAGATTTTGAGTTGCGCTCATTTTAAGTGGTTGTTTTGAAACCAGAAAGGACGGAGTGTTAAAATCAAAGTTGCAAGGCTACTCTGAGAATCAGACTGTGTTCAGTTTGGAATTATACGTTGTTTTATTGCAATTCTGATGATAATTCAGTCGGTATCGTATGTGCCCACCTCTGCTATTGGTGCAAGCGGCAATACCACTTCGCATAAACTTTACATAACGTCTAATAATGACGTCGGAAATGTTATCCCATTCCTGACTTAAGGCATTTGCAAGGTCCCTAAGATTGCTTATGTTGCATCTTGACCGCACCATTTTACCAAGGTAATCCCAGATGTGCTATATCGGATTCATATCCAGTGAAAGCGCAGGCCAGGGTATCACGTTGATGTTGTTTTATGTTGAGATGACGTGCTGTGAAAACCTGCCCCACATAGGGCCTCCTAGCCCATGTCGGCACCCGAGATTGCCTGAGGCGAAGCAATACGGTCTGTCTGCTGATACCGTACTGTCTTGCAGTACTAGACGCCGTTTGCAAACGACGTCGAAGCTGCGTCAACGTAATAAACCTGTCCGTTTGTTGATTTGTTACCCTAGGTCTTCCAGATCTGCGGCGATCTGCTACACCACCTGTATGCTGGAAACGTTGGCGCAAATGAAATACTGACGCCATACTAACGTTAGTTACGTTGTCGCAACGAGCATGCATCGTTAATGCTAGAATTCGCTGATTATCATTCAATCTAGGCATGTTCGTTGTGTACCGATGTGAATTAAAATGTGATTTTCACTTTGTATAAGCATTAAATACACGTTTCCGGTGACACGTACATTTTCCTCGGGCTGCACTTGCAAATCAGGCAAAAGTACGTCTAATCGAACACACTGAAACTCTCTTCATGCCATGGTGGATTTTACTCGATCGATGACAAATACACTTGAGATATAGTGTGCGAAAATTGAAACCGATATGTCTGCTAAATATTGAAATAATTAGAATTAAAAAGTGCACACGTTCCTTTGGAACTGAGTGTGTGTAAAGACATGTCAAATAGAATTATAAAAAATGTGCGGAAATATACTTGAAAAGTAAATGCAATCTTGTTATGTTCAAGAGTGTATACATTGCCGTCTGCAGTCACACTTCAATGAAGGAATGGGTTCAAATCATAATTAACAAAATACCATGTATTGAACCCTGTGTTAGACACGTCTATTGTTAAATAGTCATACCCTTTCCTAATACAGAAGCTTTCTGCTGCAGGAGACAAAGTTTAAAAACAGTCTGGACTAAAAAGAAATTGCCTTTGGTAATCATTTAATGTTTTCAACTACATCCAAATTACCTATGGTAATCATTTAATGTTTTCAACTACATCCAAATTACCTATGGTAATCATTTAATGTTTTCAACTTCATCCAAATTACCTATGGTAATCATTTAATGTTTTCAACTTCATCCAAATTACCTATGGTAATCATTTAATGTTTTCAACTTCATCCAAATTACCTATGGTAATCATTTAATGTTTTCAACTTCATCCAAATTACCTATGGTAATCATTTAATGTTTTCAACTTCATCCAAATTACCTATGGTAATCATTTAATGTTTTC
>JAUELF010257481.1:0-11531 GCA_031471495.1 Clinocardium nuttallii
AAAATTCACACACACACACACACACACACACATATATATATATATATATATATATATATATATATATATACTCTAAGACCCTCTACTACAATAGCCATGGGCTAATTGCGACCGGTGAGGATCACGATAGAATAACATGGACATATGCACTGTTTGATAGGTAACTACAATGTGCGTTACCTAGTCAACGGAGCATTAAAGAAATTCCAGTAGAGAATCGTACCACAAACCATTATGAATGAATTAAAGTTAATCTAAATCTACAGAAGGAGTTAAGGTCCGAATAACCATTTTCCTACGTCGAATCGGAACTCGGGGTTGATTTATCTAGGAATGCTAAACGAGTGAATATCATTTAGTGTACATTTTACAAGGTTATTCTATCCAATGGTTTCCTTTTCGCTGTATCTCGTCTGTGTTATGGACGCTACTGGCTGTAACCAAACATAATTGCATAAGTGAGTCGTCCCGCGAAAAATAAATAAATAGGGCATATGCGTAATGTATCGACCAAGATCAGTATGCGCAGTCCGCGCAGACTTATCCGGGTCGACAAATTCCGTCTCAGCGGGATAGAGGTATATAGTAATGATTCCTGAAACAGAAAATCCACATGAGGCGAAAAGTGTCCGTCCGGCTTAACCTGTGGAGCATACTGATCCATGTTGATACTTTAAGCAGAGTCCACAATATTGGTTTACTCGCGAGACGGCTCTTATATACAAGTATGCAATCTGGTCAACAGTTTTGTCCCCGATTTGGGAAATAGA
This sequence comes from Clinocardium nuttallii, assembly GCA_031471495.1. Classification (NCBI taxonomy): domain Eukaryota; kingdom Metazoa; phylum Mollusca; class Bivalvia; order Cardiida; family Cardiidae; genus Clinocardium; species Clinocardium nuttallii. The sequence continues at coordinate 771 of JAUELF010257481.1, forward strand.
AAAAATACAGAAAGTCCCTATTTCCCCCAGAACGTTCCTCGTCTGTGATTCACATATGCCATGGTAATTTGTTCTATTTATCATGGTTGTTAGGTTTAAGTTACATGCTGTTATACACTGTTCAGATACGGATATTTGATAAGTCTTAGGGTCCGCCATCTAGTTACATTGAGTTTTTAATGTCATATCGGTGTTGTTTCGATTTAATTCCATTTAGACGAGTGATCCCAATACAATGTCAATGACAGATGTTACAGCTGTGCAGAAATGAGCCGTCTCGCGAGTAAACAAACATTATGGACTCTGCGTAAAGTGTCGACCCTGATCAGCCTAAGCATGCCGCGCAGGCTTACCCGGATAGACACTTTTCGTCTTTTGTGGATTTTCTGTTTTAGGAATCATTACTCTATACCTCTATACCCCTGAGGCGGAATGTGTCGTCCTGGATCAGACTGCGCGGATAGCGCAGGCTGATCTGGTCTATATATTATGCAGATGCCATAATTCTCGCTGGACGGCTGAAATGGTTTTAACTCTATTTAACTCTGCATCAAGTATATCCTTCGAAATTTCAATATATTTGAGGCGTACATTTCTGATAATAAAAGTTCCCATTTGAATTCGCATTTTGTCGCTATTAAACATCGTGGCAAAATGAGAAATAACTCATAAAATGCCTCCGTAATTTTTCCTTTTTATAACTATTTTCTAATCTTTTCTCAAAACTTCAGCTCTCATGTGTAGAGAGTTTCGTTTGTTTTATTTTAAAACTGACATGCTTTATATGGTGTGTATGTGGGGAAAAGTTACGTGAATCCTATTACTATGATCTTATAGTAGCATGATTAACCCTTTCCCTCATACAGACGCCTCTGCAGCAGACGTCTTTTTGAAAACATAGTGACAAAAGAAGAAATTGCTCAAGACGAGCAATTTCTCATGTTGCCACAATATTTTCTACTATAAGTCATAGGTTATTCATTCAATAACAGATATTTCTATTTGTTGACAAAACATGTTTAAAGTCGTCTGCTGCAGAATTGTTGTAAGAGGGAAAGGGTCATGAATACGATCATTACTGCGTCGCCGGAACCTTAAAATAATAAGCGGCCTTCAGAGATACGGAGCCTAATGGACTCTCTTTACGTTTCCGTATAACTTTTACTAAAAATGTGTCGTTATAAAACATGTTGGCAAGATGACATTTATTTATCACGATAATGATAAAAGTCGTCTGCCATAGAAACATGCACATCAAAAGTTCGGGGTTAGCTATTGTGATAGCTATTCGTCCGTCGTCGTCGTATATTCGTTCACAATTCCCTAAAACCATTTTTGCCTTCTTTACCTACGGACCCAAGTCAGAACATTTTACAGAACATGTTCTATGTGTGCTCCTCATCTAAAGTTTTTCAAATAAATTAATTGGAAGGAGACGTTTCGTTGCTGCGGCATACACACCAAGAGAATAACTGTCCACGATATGGACAGTATTATGTACGTTTATTCTTTGGTTGACCAACTACTAACATAGTTGAAATTATTCCGATTTGATGAAAAACGTAATATCCGAGCGGAGCTTGTTATGTGTGTAGTAAATACATCAAAGCATCTCCTTGTCCAAAAGTACTGGTCTGATTAAAAATGATTAGGAACAAACAATTTCTTTATATATGTAAACCTTGTGAAATAAATTGTGTAATAAAGCTGTAGCCCGGGATGAAAATAATTTGGCACAAATGTTTCGTTGACAAGAACACATATTTCAGGAATATCAAGATAAACATGTAAAGTTGAACAGCCAACAGAATAGCGAGTCTGCGTTTGTATTTTCTGTCATTCATATAGACGTTTTAATGATTTGCTACCGCGAGAAGATATTGTTAATGTTACCAGTCGAGGCCACATACTAATTATAAGTAAGAAATTATATTTACAAGTTGTCGTTTATCTGGTTTAAAATCGTTTTGGATACATTGCAAACGTTGAAGACATGTAGAAACAAGAAATATTGTCTGAAGGTAGTTTACTGTTACCTTTACAACAGTTGCTTTCTAAAAAAAGTATTATTAAATTATTGTTTTAATGTTAATGAATAAGTATCATTTACTCACGTGGGCCTGTAAAAGGTATGCTACTCCAACAAATAACAACCACATTTTACTACAAAGTGATAGCAAATATATTGCACTTATTAAGTCTATCAATTTATCACTGAGTGTCCTGAGCCATCACTGGTCTATCTTGATGAAACACAATTTTAATAAATCTACGTAAAGATTTGAACTTTTCAATTTCAAGTACCTATATGATTGAAATATTTACCCTTATCATGTATTGCGTCGTTTTATTTACGGTATTGATTAGAATAGACTATAAAGATATATTTGGTACCCGATATAAGAACCGTACAGGAGAACCAAATTTAGAGATATTCAGACTTGGGTTAAGCCTTTCTAACATACAACAATTCTACAGTATGAGTAATTTCTCCTTTTGCCAAAAATGTCATTATAAAGCGTTGTATGTTGGAAAGGGTTAAACAGATCTGACTTCACAAAATCGCAGAGTAACTATTCAATACTTGCAAAGGTGCAGTGGTTGATTTTGGTTGTTAACGCAGCTAATTTACAAATTGTCTTGATTACCCATCCCCATATCGTTTTCTAATAAGATTTAGGGACATAGACTAAGTTAAGTGACTTACCAACACATGTAACTCTCTATTTGAAAACATGAAACTATGATTAAACATTAACCGTAAAAAAATGTACACTTGTAGAAATATCTGTACCTCTGCAGAGATTGTCTTTTTCCCCCAATGTTTTTTTTAAACAATTCGATGTAGTATAAAATCGTAGTTAGTATTGGGAGGAGAGAAGGAGGTGACGTGATATAAGATACCAACAGATGCCATCAAATCGTAACACATTTTTGCATAGAAGCGTAGATGTCTATGTATAAAAGAAATTCGTCTATTTTCAAGATTTCTCTAACCCATTCTATATACGTTTGCCCGATAAAAACAATTAAATATTTATAATAAATACGTTTATTTATACTATCTGAAGACAACTCAAGCCGGAATTAATTAATTAATTCAAGCGAGAATTAATGTACTATTTCTAATATCTACCAGTAGTGAGGATACCAAACACATGATAAGAACTGTTCTACGAAATGCTACCTACCGCCGTGGCCTAGCAGTTAGTGTCGGGCATTTTGAAAAGGGCATCCCGGGTTCGATCCCCGATCGCGGTGCCGTGGTCATAGTGGAGTGCCCTTTGTCAAGGCACATCTAGCCAAGTACTGGTTTATTTACCCAGGGATCATGACTAAGTGAACTGTCGACGTGATATAACTGACATTATGTAGCAGATATCAAACTTTACTTCAAGCATGCTGTACCCAATATTGTCTTATTGTAATGGAACGTCACGTGAAACAATGTTTTATTCCATCACTTATTGTAATATAATAACAAGTGAAGCGATGTTTTATTCCATCACTTATTGTAATATAATGACAAGAGAAGCGATGTTTTATTCCATCACCTATTGTAACGTAACGTCAAGTGAAGCGATGTTTTATTCCATCACATATTGTACTGTAACGTGAAGTGAAGCGATGTTTTATGCCATCACTTATTGTAATGTATCGTCACGTGAAGCGATGTTTTATTCCATCACTTATTGTAATGTAACGTCAAGTGAAGCGATGTTTTATTCCATCACTTATTGCGATGTAACGTGAAGTGAAGCGATGTTGTATGCCATCACCTATTGTAATGTAACGTGAAGTGAAGCGATGTTTTATTCCAGTATATGTGAACAGTGCATATCTTGATCAGATTGCGGATTCACAGATTGATCAACAAATTAACACAATCCAACCTGTACCTTTTCGAATGGCACAGCTAATACTGTCCTTTGTATGAGCTTTATAATGCCAGTCCAACGCTCTCAAAACAAATTAAATTAAATTTCTTATCGGGATATGTTTAATTAATTCTTCAAAGTTTTCAAGTTTCTTTTAATTCAAAACTATTACACAAACTTCGCCTAAATTTGTTTGAATGAGTTCAATTGACAATATTAGATATTTCAAAGCTCCGTGGATTATGTTAAAAACACTAGAAGCACGAGCCGTTTTATAAAGTTTATTTTGAGATATGTTAAGATAGGCGAGTATGAGTGCCTTACAAACATGATATGTACATATCAAAGTAGTGTCTCGGCAAATTGCTATTACTTACAGTTACCTAAGCTGGTTGGTGTGACAAAATTTTGATAATTTAGGATCGCAAAAAAACCTTCCATACACATACTGACATATTGTAATGTATCGTCACGTGAAGCTATGTTTTATTCCATCACCTATTGTAACCTGCATAGTATCTTATTTCGGATCTTTACTGATCTTAAAGGCTCTAAGGTCGGTGTTCTTGTGTACGGGTTAGTATTATATTAATCACAAGAAAGGACCATACAACCAATTAAATCGCCTCGATAAGCAAAGGTTAAAAACATTGTTGGATAAAAATAAGAAATAGCTATATATAAACGGCATTCTGATTTTACGCTCACCGTTTTCACAGGATTTCTACTGATAAAGCATTAAAATTAAATACAAAGGCATCCTTTATTAGATTAGATTCGTGCGAATACGATGACTGTTTATCTATTTAACTTGCTTATATCACCTGTATATACTTGACTTCATTTACCAGTAACTTTGTGTCCTATATATTTAATCCTTCCCGGCTTAAAACAAATGTCAGCGAACGACTTTGAAAAAAAGCAACAAGACAAAATCATGCTTGTTGAATGTAAATTGAAACATTATGAAAAAATGATGTGCAATTTGCTTCAATTTTTTTCAAAGTTCGCCGGTCTGATGTGTCAACAGGCGTTTGAACGTTGAAAAGGGATAAGGTCGAGAGTGTCAAAGGTGGCCAACACTGATAAGGTGTTAAGTAGGAGTCGACATCGCTCAGCTGAACTTTATTAAAATGGTCAATGTGGCTATCTAAACACTTGAAACATTATTTAATAAAATATATTTCATCGGCTTTAAGACTGACTTAAACGGAAAGGATAGGACTTTAAAGGCAATATACATTTACAATAAAGTTCGGAAGAGCTCAAAATCAATGCTGCAAGTGCAATTATGAAATTTCTTTTACTTTCGTTCACCTAAATTGAAACACCAGTCATATGGAATCATCAAAACGCATAATATATGACAGTATTGGTTATATAACCCTTTCCCTTATACGACAATTCTGCAGCAACGACTTCGAACATATTTCGTTAAAAAAAGCAAATCTTTATAATTGAATGGATAGGCTATGACTAAAAATGGAAAACATTGTGGCAAAAGAAGAAATTGTCCGTATTTAGCAATTTCGTCTTTTGTCACTATGTTTTCAAAAAGCCGTCCGCTGCAGAGGCGTCAGAAAGAGTCTACATGAGGGAAAGGGTTAATAAATAGATCGTAAGTGGCGTGTTTACGGAATCCAATAGATATAAACATAAAAGACGATGTTTGTTATATCGAATGACGCGGGTATCGTGAACAAAGCAAGCGGCTTACCCAGTCGACTGATAAATTAACGACATAGTAAAACGTTTCAGGCTTCCCTTACAATATCTTTAATAGTATATTTCTAATCATAGGAGTTTCCCCAAAACACTGGTTTTATTGTTAAAATGACCATGGATATTTTTTTACACAATACATGCATATATTTACGGAATAAACTATGTCTATGTATATGCCTATCATATGCACAATCCATTCATCAACTTTGTCGCCAACAGGTAACATTAAAACGGTCGCAATTTGAAAGGTAAGTGAATTTTACCCCATAGTTCGGTAACAGATATACTTTATACAAAATCGCTCGAAACTGGGGTCGCGTAAGCGGAACTATTTTGTAAATGACTTCAAGGATGAAATTTACTAGTGCCTGGTATTCTTTTTATAGACATATATTTAACAACAACGCTTCTACCGGTATAAAATAGAACCCACAAATGTGAATCATCATCTAACTGTTTTTGTTCATCTCACATAAATATTTACCCGTAAACGTACCTGCCATTTGCATGGTATTACGACGTAAACATGCTTAGACTGAAGGTATACATGAGGGTATTTGCGACCAGGGTAGATCCGGTCAGTCTGATCTAGATCTACACTGTTCGCCAAATAGTCATAGTGTTAAGTGTTAAGAAACTTCTGAGAAGCAGTACATATTTTGATCCATCGCAGGCAGTTCGTTTTATGATAGATGAAATATTTATGTTCAATTTGATTGTCACATATCACTGTTCTTATATACATATACGTATAGTTAACACAGCGTCTTGGTACACACAAATACGTATATGAGCCTTCTCGCGACAAAACTAACGTTGTGGATTCTGCGTAAAGTGTCGACCCTGATCAGCCTAAGCATACCGCGCAGGCTAACCCGGACAGACACGTTTCGCCCCCTGTGGATTTTCGGTTTCAGGAATCATTACTCTATACCGCTATCCCCCCGAGACGGAATATGTCGTCCCGGATCAGTCTACACGGATAGCGCAGGCTGATCTGGTTGATACATTACGCAAATACCATAATGTTGGTTTTCTCGCAGGACGGCTCATATTCATATGTTAACCAAAAGTCATGAATGAGCAAAACGCAGATTACCGTTACCATACATATATGCATACAAGAATAAACAAAAAACTAGATATATAATATGTATTATAACCTGTATCATTTGATTAAAGGATAAAAAAACAAAATAAATAAAATCACCGAAATTGATGTGGGACGTAAGCACATGTATGAGTGGAAAATCTGGTCACCTGTAGCTTTCTTGTTGTGGGAACGTACGGTTGAATCATATTAAGAATGATGTAAACATAAAGTCAGATATGCTTTTTCCCAGATATCTTCAATAACATTTATAAATTGTAGACATGATTTATTTTATCAAACACATATGTGATAACACTGTTGGATTATTGACAAGTCTGCAGAATTATTTAACAATACGCAGTATAGTAATATTCCTGGAATTGTTTAAGAATTTTTCAATAGCACTGAAAATATCGACAGCTAGATATCACGAATGACACATTACACATGAATATACTCAAGACAAACATTCTGACAAAGTTTCAACTTGCTTAACGTTAAAATGCGGACTCCGGAGTTTGAACAATACTTTCTTTCAAGTTGGCCTAGTGAACTAGTTTTTAACCCAATTTGACCCATGTTCGGACTTTTCCCAAATATCAACCAAATGTGGAGATTTGCGGAAAAGCAGAAAATGCGGCTTCTACAGTGTAAACAAGATTTTCCTTCAGTTTGACCTAGTTTTTGAGCATACATGACCAATATTCACACGTAGCCTACAAGTCATCAATACAACATTTTGATTCAGTTTTACCATGCTCAAGTTAAAAATGCAGCCTCAAGAGTTTTAACAAGATTTCCGTTCAATTTGACCTAGTTTCAGTCCCAATATGATCCATATTCGAACTTTACGAAGATATAATTAAGACAAACATTCTTATGATAATGCCGTTGATATCTCCACGGCGCTTGTGGGCACATGTACAGCGCGATCGGGTCGCCCGGTTGAGGGAGAGATTGACATTTGCACGCTACCGCTAGTTATTGGTGCATTGGTAGCTGAAGAGGAGATAAATGATCTCATTCACTTCACTGCCACTCTTCCTGTCTTGTGGGTACTGCCCTCTCCTTCGTCTTCTCCTTCAGTCCTCCTTTCTTTTCTAGGGCATCATGTAGTACTGTTACTCTGATGATGTTGTGATAAACTGTGTGTTAACATTCTGTAAAGAGCGCGACAGGATAATCTGATGAATGATGCGATGAGATTTTGTAACCTGCGAGCCACATTTGGTGGTCGGCCAGACGCCGGCCTCTCCCCGGTAAATGTCTGCCCGATTTCCGGCCGGGCTCTGGGCGACGTCTAGATTATCTAGGTAGTCCACAATTCGGCCCGGTGCTAGCCCGAAATGTGTGATGCCCGGCCGGACATCGGCCAGGCTTCAATCGATTACTGTGCGATCAGTTTAGGATTAGGATGAGGTTTTAAGTCCGAGTTAACGTAACTCGATGCCCACGAGGAGTCCCGAAGGTTCCTACCGAAAATGCATAGACATCCGCCGCAAACTAGACGCAAACCCGCGTCCCCCGGTAAAGCCGCCACTGCATTAATCACGCGACTTATTTGTTTACCAATTTGTTTTCGTCGCAAATGTCCGGTAATATTCGCAAACTTATATGCTGGGTATATTCAGATGTACCTCACAGTATTGTTGTGTTGTTTTAGGTTTTTTTTATAACGTATAAGTACTATGCAAAATTAGTAGTCTCCCCACCTAATACCTCACAGTAAATATATTATAATTATGTTATTGGGTATTAAGTCAGTATGTGTTTTTTTAACAAGTTTCTCTTGCGATCCTAAATTATCAAAATTTTGACACACCAACCAGCTTAGGTAACTGTAAGTAATAGCAATTTGCCGAGACACTACCTTGATATGTACATATCATGTTTGTAAGGCACTCTTACTAGCCTATCTTAAAATATCTTAAAATATACTTTGTAAAACGGCACGTGCTTCTAGTGTTTTAACCTAATCCATGGCGCTTTGAAATATCTAATATTGCCAATTGAACTCATTCAAACAAATGTAGGCGAAGTTTGTTTAATAGTTTTGAATTAAAAGACATTTGCAAACTTTGAAGAGTTAATTAAACATATCCCGATAAGAAATTTAATTAGATTTGTTTTGAGAGCGTTGGACTGGCATTATTAAGCTCATATAAAGGACAGTATTAGCTGTGCCATTCGAAAAGATACAGGTTGGATTGTGTTAATGTGTTGATCAATCCGTGAATCCGCAGTCTGATCAAGATATGCACTGTTCACATATTACTTATACAAGCTTGTTTGAATCTTCTGTCATTTTGTGTCGATTCTGGCACGACTGAAAAGAAGCACATGCTTATCTGGTCAATTAATTAATTTGGTCATTAAGTGTAGAAAAAACAATTTACGTAGTTTTCTTTGAAATTATTGATAAACAGCGGGCATGGGTATTTTTAAATAGTTGTTATTCCATTAAACAGTTCAAAAGAGCAGACCGCTGTGTTAAACCTTTATACAATTATATAAAATCATCTCTTTTTAATAACAACACAGTCAATCAGTGGAAGATTAACCAGACATTGTAATTGCATTGTTTGTTTATTTGCCTCCAACAACAAAAACACAGCCAGAAACTTCCTGTTCTACATTAACATTAAGGCTTACTCTATGTTTGGGTTAAATAAACTGTTTTAAGCCATAACTGTAAAATAACTAAAATACTTTTATCATTCAATGTTTTTACTTAATTTTACATTCATTGTTTAACAAGCTTACAGCTTATTTCAATCTGCTTTGTGTTGACCTAACCAGTTTTCGTGGAAATATACAAAAGACAGATCCTGCTCATTTTAGGATTCACAACCTGGGACATTTTGTGGTAAAAGAACACTCTACTACAAGGCTTGGGGATTGTTCTTGGGCTGAGCTCGACATAGCTGTCACAAAGGCCATTCGGCGTATGTACGTGGGCATGTTAAACATGGCACAAACGTTCACCATGATGAGACAGCGTTAGATCGGTATGAAAACAAAAGAAATATACTATTGCTTACAACATCGTTTGGAAGGATTTTATATTGTTCTATATAGACAATTGATGAAAAACAAGTGAAAGTTTGTAAGCTTGTTAACTGTTAACATGCTTATTACATGTTTTGCCAGACGTTGATTACATTTTCAAACATTTTGACCAATACAACTCTTTAGCGGAAAATATGTAGATAAACACCTTTATGAGTTAGCATATAATCTACTAATGTGCAATAACTTAAATATCATCATTTGCTTATGACAATTGCCACATTAACAGAGAATAATACGTATTTCAACTTTATCTAACTAAAAAGATTGTAAGTAGTCCAAGGATCGAATTATTTATCAACATTTCGCATATTTATGAGATATTAAATAATCTGCAGGTAATTTCTTTAAATAATTGGTATCTACATAACTTTCGGTGCAGAGATTGGAATATTCAGTTGTCCATCATAATTTAGTTCTTACAGTACAGGATGTGTTATTGTTGTTGGATCCTTTAACATTAACAATTCGTTATACATAAGGAAAAAACAATGTGTGAGAATAATATTATTATTTTTTAAAATTTGTTTTTTGAGTTAAAAAATACATATTTTCAAAAATACCCCGAGGTAGTCATATAAACAATCTTTATGAGAAAACAATTGATAGCATTGTGTTTGAAAATTGTATCTTCTAAATTTTTACCATAAAATAGTAACATTTTAGCTTTGTGTTGGTATATCTTTAGCAGATTTTCCTTTTTATATTGATAAATAAATAGTTGGATAAAAACAATAATGTCATGTTTTACCACTATGTTTTTGAGTTATGAGGAAATTTATTTGTTGACTTTTCTAGATTCATTTATATACAGATGTATTCAAAGAGGTCATCTCTATAAATACAGAAATAATTGGAAATACACACATTAATTTTGATTTATTACATTTCTATCCATCAAAGATAAGGATATCTCGGTAAAAGAAAATTCATAATCGTCGATTTTTGTTATTTCACCGGTGTAATAACAATAATCAAGAATTGTTATTTTCACAC
>JAUELF010257492.1:0-11530 GCA_031471495.1 Clinocardium nuttallii
ACCCTTTCCCACATATAGACACATGTACCTTCTGACCCCTCTACAACAGATGACCCTTTCCCACATATAGACACATGCACCTTCTGATGCCTCTACAGCAGATGACCCTTAACAATCAAAGTACTGATATTATATATTCATGTTTTTACTTGAAACGAACAGGTTGAAGTCTGTCCCCAAAACATGTGGCTCAAGAATGGATATCATGAGAAATATTGAGAGAAAAACAGTTGACCCATTTACAACAGATGACCCTTTCCCACATATAGACACATGTACCTTCTGACCCCTCTACAACAGATGACCCTTTCCCACATATAGACACATGTACCTTCTGACCCCTCTACAACAGATGACCCGTCCCCACATATAGACACATGCACCTTCTGATGCCTTTACAGCAGATGACCCTAAACAATCAGAGTACTGATATTATATATTCATGTTTTTACTTGAAACGAACAGGTTGAAGTCTGTCCCAAAAACATGTGGCTCAAGAATGGATATCATGAGAAATATTAAGAGACAAACAGTTGATGTGACCTCAAGAAACAGAAAATTAGCTTCCAACTGTTTTATGCCACCATAATCAAGGGGTCATATAACACTTGGAGTAGGACTATTCGTGTTTTGGCCAGGGTGTTCTTAAATAGAAATACTGAAAAACTATGAGTTTTGGTACATTTCTGGGATAAAGGTTGTTTTTAAAGATTATAATGTAAAGATTGAACATAATTGTCATGCCTCTTCAATTAATTTTTTAATGCGTTTTTTAGCAGTGCCCAGGTCATTCCTGTTTAGTTCTCAGTGCGCTCCATATGATAGTGAGATTGGTGTGTATGATCTAAGATGGCCTTCGCAAAAAGTAACTTTCTTGATTTTTATTGCTGCAGAGCTGAAACGCCTAAATTCTTGGTCGCTTTTCTTCAATCCCAGGGAATTCCTAAGCTCCACCTTGCTTCCGGCTCGTACGCAGTGTGCTAATTTCTGTCGATACGCACGTCTGTCGTATGTCCTTGTAATGCTTTTCAGGTGAAGCATGAGTTTGAATTTTTGTCATCTAACCCTTTCCTCTTGGAGTCTACGTGTGTTTGGCCAGAAATGCTAAACCGTGTCTTGTGAGCTAGGAGCATGTTGTACAAAGGTACCATTTTTTCAGTTGAAAACTGTGCGAAGAGGAGGTATTTCCTTATGCATCCTCATATTGCATATAGGTTTTGGTCCCATAGAAGCTCAACATTTTTGGATAGCTCCTTGCGATTTGTTGTTGCTTTTTTTCGAGTTTTGGGTAAAAATGGTATTTTCTGCAATTTTGGCAATCCGTTTGTTAGTACTATAAATTTCCCAAATCCTAAATTGATACATTGATTTTCTGTTATTTTCTAATAATTCTGACATCCTTTATTGCATCAAAATGGTTTATATCATTTCAGTTATTTCGTGCCAACATCTTTTTTAGTAACAGAAAAGAGGGTCAGACGTTAACTTTGAAGAGTGGATTTCAACTGTGTATTGCCATTTTATGAAACTTAGAAACTAGTCCTCGAAAACTGTCTATTTTTCTAAGAAGAAACATGAAAGGGGTATTGCTCAGAATGTTGGAAATCATCCCCCAAAAATATTGGTCATACATTACGGATCAAATAAAAAGCAAAAGTGGAATCAGTGATTCAAAGGACCAATACGGACATTAAGTGACTGAAAATGTTGAAAAGGCAAACGTTTTAAATGATATATTTTACATCTGTGAATCTCTTGGTGACATTATATTACTAGAGGCAGCTGTTTTGAAACATCTTCAGGAAATAGAAACTCCTAAAGCTTACTGTTATCATAATTTATTTAAAAAGTATGCCCCTGAACTGTCGACTCATATACACCTTTTGATAGTTTTGGTAAATCTATCAAAGAAGGTAAAATTACTGACGATTGCAAATGTGCAAATGCTGCAAACATTCCATGAAATGGTCTGAAAGTGAACCTGGAAATTATCGCCCGGTGTCGATGACGTCAGTAGTGTGAAAAGTTCTTAAAAAGATCCTTCGCGAGAGTGTCCTTGACTTTTTAAACAAACAAAAGTTAAAATCTGAAAGTCGACCAGCTAGTTTGGCTTAATACATCATATAAGTCAATTTTTCAAATACTCACTGTTCTGGAAGAATGGACTGCAGCATTGGATGATAAATTACAGGATGATTCTATTACTTTGACTATACGAAAGCATTCGATAGTATAGCTCACCGCAGTCTTCTACATAAACTGGAAGCTTATGGTATTAGGTGATATTGGTTAACATGGATTAAAAGTTTCCTCTTGGACAGAAAACACTGAGTTATAGTGTATGGATCTTCATTCCAGTGGAGCAATGTTATATCTGGAGTGTTTCAGGGCTCAATATTAGGTTCTCGTTTGTCATTTATGTCAATGATGTACCAGAAGTGGTTCAAAGCGTATGTCGTCTCTCCACAGACGACACAGCATTGAAGTAGAAAGCAACGTTGATGTAGATACACTTCAAAATTATGTTCAGCACATGTGTGAATGGAGAGATACTTGGCAATTGAAATTTAATATAAAGAAAGTAAGGTTCTCCATATCGGCTACGTTCATTTTGACACAGATAAAATCATGCTTGACTAGAATGGCATATATTCTGAAATCGAAGAAGACGCTCAGAAAAGGACTCGGGTATATTTTTCTCAAATAAACTCAGTTGTGTCTCTTACACACTCAAAAATGTTAACCAAGTAAATAGCTTAATAGGTCCTGTCAAGCGAAAATGTGTGTATTGAACAAAAAGCACTTTCAGATGCTGTACAAAAGCCTCATTTGACCTCATCTTGTCGAAAGAAACATAAACATATTACTGAAACACTGCCAACAAACGCCAGTGTTCTATAAATAGCACTGTTGGTTTCCCCTAATAAGCAACAAAATATAAGTTTGAGAAAGTTGGTAAAAAGAAAGCGAGTTCTTTGTATGTATAAAACTTGAAATCATGTCATAGTTTACCTTTGTGATCTTCCACCAGAGGGAGCCAACCTCCAACATACATCCTTTAAGCTGCACCTTGTCAACGGGTTAACATCTACGGAAACTACAGTGACTATTTTAAGTTCTGGTTTTGTTTTTATCTATTTGAAATGCCTGATAACTGGTAATTATGTTACGATTTAAAGGTTGGAGTTAGTTGGTTTGTCTATTGTCTTGTTAACAGTATTTCAGTTATATTAAGAAGTTAAACGGCATTTTTTGGATCGAGCGAAATGAAAAAAGAAATCAAGGTTCTAGATATGTTCGGAAAATGACGCAAATGCCATTGACGAAATTCAGATAAGATGTAACATGTGGACAGGGGTTGATGAAAGGAAGAGCAGAATACAAGACTTATCCAATGTATCGTATCGTATCGTATATGTAGTTGATGTGATCGGGCCACACTCGTGTATATCCAAACATGCCCGCAGCTCCCGGAGAGCCAACCTTAGAGAAGTGTTGACAATTGCTTTAAAACAATCTTTCTTGACACAACGGCATCGAAATATACACTGTATTTCAGAGACAGATTGACCACATCCGTGGTATAGTGCTAACACGTCCGCATCGGGTGCGGGAGGTCGTGGGTTCGAACCGGTCCAGGTCATACACTATACTTTAAAAATGAAAACAATAGCTGCCGTATTTTGCGCTTAAGGTTGTATGGTTAGCATAACGACTGAATACCTGTTAGAACTTGTAACGTACTCAGCGGTGATAAACAGCAAACAATCAATCAACCAATCAGAGACAATTTTAATACTATTTTGACTTATTAGCTAACACCGCATATTCAAGAGAGCAGACAGCAATGGTTGGTCTGGATCTAGACTGTTTGTAAATACCCTGTGAATGCGTTTATGATGATCTTTATTCTTTCACTGTCACATTTCAAAAAGACCACTATTGCAAGTCGAACATTGGACCACTCCGTTTTTCTTTCATGAAGAAATTTGGTAAAATTTAATGTCTTAGTGGCCAACAAAGCAGATAGACAGGTCGTAATGAATCTACATTATTTGCAAATTAATCTTTAATTGCCTTTGGCAGCGAAAGGATTCAAACACTCGGTGACGTAATTCAGGTCCGAAATCACATCGAACGGACTTAGTTCTTGCGGGCTATTTATAATATCATTGCATATCAATTAAGGATTACTATTAACCGCATCACGCAAGCGGAAACCAATTCACTACCGATGTTATCGTATGTTCATGAGCGCCGTCCGACGTTTAACCAAGTTCATGAGGCTAGCCACAAGTTCCGATTCTGTTTAACGTTTTCGCTGTCAAAGGCAATTTAAGTCTTTTGCGAACAATGCAGATTCGTGTGAGGCAGCTTGAGACGAGCTGTCTCTCCTGCAATATGCATGGTTTATCACTTAGACATTACATTTTACCAGATTGAGTGGTCCTATGTTCGACATGGAAGAGTCGACTTTGTGATATTTGGCAGTGAAAGATTTAAGATGATGATTTAAAAAATAATGAACACCATATTTAGAAAATAATTTCTACTCTATTATCTTATTAACATGATGAACTGACAGTTGTATTTGATCCGTGTCTAGCTAACTGGTGTCCTAACGTTGCTGAACTCCAGATTATAGATAGTATATTCAAAGTTTTAAAATTGTTCAAAAGTTGTCTTGAAATGTTATAATCGTAATTCTTGGATAAAATTAGAGTATTAATTTCACTTTTCAGTACAATAAACATCTAAAATATTGATCTTGTATGCTTAATTTTTAATGGGTAAACATACACAGTAAGCCAAAGTTTGTACCTTTTCAAGACTTTCAATTTGCTGTTATTTCAACATTAACTTCCAAAAAAGTATTGAATTATTTATTTCTTACGTTGTTGTCACAATAAGCAATATTTGCAGAAGTTTCAAAATGTTGATCCCCATCTGGTGTTCAGCACATTAATGCGTACATTGAAGACTCAGACGAGCCTGCGCAACCGCACATTTTTACAAGATATTTCACTGTCCGTCTGTATATAATTTAGTCGTAGATGCATCTTCTGACAAAACAACAAGAACGGTAGCTCCATTGGTTGTTAGTTGATTCAATTGATGGTACTGTTATGGGTTGTGACTCCAATTAACTAGCCGCAAATATGATAAAACTACAAGGAATAATAAGCCAAGAAGCTGATAAATTCAAATTATCAGAAGGTTTCAATAAATACATGGTTGTCAAACTAAAAATCCACTGAGTTGTCTGAATTGCAACTCACTTATCTCTGATAATATATACTTTACTAATGGGCATAGAAAGGGAAGCAAGTCAGATGCATCCATAGAACAAAATTAGTCTCCCATTGGATAAATAATGCTTAATTTGAAAGTTGAAATTGTTTTAAATAAAATTGAATATCCTCTGACTGATTTGTGAACAAAACATTTGATTTTTTGTGTGGTTTATTTTTGGTAGTTTAAGCATGAACTTAAATTAGATTTAGGTGTCTGGGATATTTGGAAAGAGCGATTGCCCACATCGCTCTAATCGCCACCTATGGAAAATGAATTGCTTCCATGTAAGCATACTGTATTTACGAACAGTGAAGACTCTGGTGAGTCTGTGCTTTCGTTACATCTCATCAGAAGCTTTGTTTTCCGCCAACATTTAATACAATCGAATATGTTTCTTCTGACAATAAACTGGAAGTGTATCCCCGTTATTAATACCATTACATCAGTGCCTAATCTAGGAGGGATGGGTCGTGCTAATTCCCACTATATTTGTAATACCCCCCCACCCTAACTTGTTATTGAAGAGGGGGATTTTTAACATGGACAAAGACGGAAAAAGGCCCAAATGTGTTCATAAATTCGAATACAATTGCTCCATTGTTTTCAAATCCTAGATTGGACACTGTTACATGATGCAAAACCGGAGATAATCCATGAGACAGCAACATCGCCGGACGTGACGCACGTACATTAAATTAGTGAGTTTTAGCAAGGGGCTCGTTAGAGCCAATTGCTATAGTAGGCACATTCAGAATACACTCGTCGTTTTGAGACTGGAATCTAGACTAGTGTTATGACAATATCGGCATTAAATTACTTCACTTCTGTCCATCTATATCAGCTCTCTTGTTCTGGTGGCGTGTAATTATCTTGACTGCTTCTTAAGATCGTAAAGGTGCTGCATTCTAAATTGCATATAATATAGTCAAAGTTTTGAAACTTTTCAAAAGTTGTCTTGAAATATCAGAATCATAATTCTGAGAATAAATTAGAATAATAATTACAATATCCAGTACAATCAACATCTAAATATTGATATTCTATGTTTTGTTTTAATTGGGTAGACATACCCAGTAAGCCGAATATTGTACCTTTTCATTTACTTTCAATTGACTGTTTTTCAACATTACTGCCAAAATAGTTTTAAACTATGTATTTCTTACTTTGTTGTCACTATTAGCAATAATTGCAGAAATTTCAACATTTCAAAATTTTGATCTCAATCTGGAGTTCAGAACCTTGAAAAACTTTGAGTACATGTATATCCTTTTCTACGTACATATCATATATGGTGAACCTGCCAAAGTATTCATTAAGTGGTTGTTTGTTTATGCTAATAATTAGTACAACAAACTGTAAGCATAACAAAATGTCGATATTAATGGGCTACCCTTTACAATAAATTGATCTGATGAACGTAACGTTTAAATATATGTTATTGCATAAAACATCAAACAATATGTTTATAGCAAAGAAAGAAAATATAAAAAGTACCGGAGAAATGGATTTTTAAGATGAATTTACAATCATTTAACAAGCCGATCACTGTCTTAAAGGAAAATCTGAATACATCCATGCTTTTCGTGTTTGTATAAATGATCAGTGGTCAGTGAGCTTTCGCACACACGACTAACAAGTCGGTTACATATGTAACCCTTTATACAGTCGACACGCGACAACTCGAACATACAATAATTCGATGGAGGGATGTCAGCTATTACCGATATTTATAACCTTTTACTCGTATAATCAACTAACCGGTTAATAGGTTAACCGGATAATTCATAAACAATCAATATTTACTTGCTTTCGAATTTTGTTATATAGAAACAAATTGTCATTTTATTAATCATTTAGTAAGCAACATTTATTGGATTAACACAACACAATCAAACTGTCATCAAATCAATTGCGGCCGTTTTCACAGTAATGTTAACGCTCCCAATCGAGGTAAGAATTATTTATCCCTGGTCAGTTATTTGTGACAAATTGAAAAGAACAAAAGGTGAAACACCACTGAGTTTATATTTTTGTCTATTTTTCCGAATACTCGGTTGCTTAAATTGCTTATCGATAACTCAAATAATCGATTAGCCGGTTTACAGTTAACATCCCTAATTCGAAAACATTATTAAACTCGAGGAATTTCCTAGAACGGGATCTGTCTTTTGAAAGCAATGTAGAAACAAATCAAGTTAGTATTCTTACGAGTACTAAAAACTGCCGTTGAACTATTTTCTTGATAATAGTTAATCACTTGCCTGTTTTTAATTTGCATAATAAATTTAAGATTTTATGAATTACAAAGCTGACAAAACAAAAAAAGTACTTTGTTGTCAACGTTGGAGTTCGGGTAATCGCGAGTCCAATGTATACATAGAGCCCACAACTACATTAATTATCTCCCTTGTCTGCCACTTTGATTTGATAATCAGGAAAACACAAAGGAATTGGAGTTTCTCAACCATAAGCCATTAATGCCTTTGAAAGATATTATTTCATTGATTTCTTGATTTCATTTTTTTTGCACATGCAATTGTTTTATTTAATTATATTTGATATTTCTTTATTCAACACATAATTAATTTTCCGATCAAATTGGACGACAAGAGAGATAATAATTGTAGTTGTGGGAACTATGTTTTGTATGTACAATAACATACAAAATGTAACCTGGTCTGGTATTTGTAATCATCATACGGCAGTTAAATGTATAAAGGATTTACATAAGTCAGAGTCGAAACGGCTGCTAGTATGGCGGAGGGGCACCTGTACCCATTTGTTGTTGTGTGTACTGACCGTTCGGCAATGGACCCGGCATTGAACTAGATATTGGCATTCCTGTTGGCACTTGACCTGGCATGGGTGTGGCATAAGGCATTATACGTGGTTGGTCATAGCCTGTATGGGATTGGTTCACTGACACTAAAATATAGTTTTTATCATAAGATTTATTAAAACCAAATCTGAACTTAGAAGCAAATGCTTGTATAGACTGATGACTGCCTACCATATGTCGTTTCGTTTTGACGCAATCAAATTGCCGCCTACAGAATCGTTTTATACTATGTATGTCCTCGTTTACAGAGATCACATAATATGAGAAAGTATAAACGGAATAAATACTTATCAAAGTAGGAACATAAAAAAAAGAAAAAGAGCAAATGATGATGATCATTATTGTTATTATGATGAAACTGGTGACATACATATGAAAATAAACATGCTCACAGTTATCTAGCTAGTGTGCATATTCATGAGCACACCCAAGTATAAACATTACTACAACTCATATGTCGGACATGTGCAGGTGGAAGATAGAAGGGTTCTTGTCGAAACGAAATACAAGATGCCAACAACCTTATCATATTTTTATAGATCCAAATAGAAACTGGCTTACAGAAGTTTCTTGTAGCATTCTATAGCCTACCGACGAACAGTGCACGGCAATATCAGAATGAACACATGCGCTGCCTGATCTTGGTCTTTACTGGTAACACATGCCGAACATTTTGGTTAAAACTTTTAAAAACTAACAACCTCTTTACGACTTCCGCGACGTTGTTGTCTGTGGCAATTCCCTCTATAAAACATAAAAAATACCTCATGTATGTGGCTATTCCCTCGATAAATGTTGTCTGTGGCTATTTCCTCGATAAAACATAACAGTTACCTGTTGTCTGTGGCTATTCCCTCGATAAATGTTGTCTGTGGCTATTTCCTCGATAAAACATAACAATTACCTGATGTCTGTGGCCATTTCCTCGATAAAACATAACACTTACCTGATGTATGTGGCTATTTCCTCGATAAAACATAAAACTTACCTGTTATCTGTGGCTATTTCTTCGATAAAACATAAAAATTACCTGTTGTCTGTGGCTATCTCCTATATAAAACATAAAAATTACCTGATGTATGTGGCTATTTCCTCGATAAAACATAATCATTTCCTGTTGTCTGTGGCTATTTCCTCGATAAAACATAATCATATCCTGTTGTCTGTGGCTATTTCCTCGATATAATATAAAAAATACCTGGGCTCATAACACGCTGAACACGGACAGTTTGTCGGCGACGACGATAAAAGTAACAGCAGCACACCAAAGCGCAAGCACTCACAATGATCGCCCCTAAGAACATACCAACGAAAGCTCCTCCATTCCTGGTTAAAAGAGAAAGAATGATGAACAGTTTATAAATCATTTAAGTATCAATTAATCACGAACCTATAATTGCTTGAATTAGTGCAGCATACATCGATGATCCATTCGATCACGTCGATAGCTCAAAGTGATTTGTATGTCCTTTTCGACATCAAGTCATCGCGAGTTCACTGTATTTGAACCGGGTAAGACTGGCTGGTTAGTCTGTGCAGATTCATGTTCAAACAATAATCTTCTATCAACCCATAGTAAAGCTAGAAACATATTGCAATGGCGCAATAGCTATGCCTCAAGCTGTTTAGTGAACTAAAGATATATACAATCTGAATCTCACTATGGATGGCTGGGCCTCAAGCTGTTAAGTGAACTAAAGAAAAAGTCAGTCTAAATCTCACCCTTGATTGCTGTGTTTTTAGTGATCAGTATAATATAATTCATTATCTGAGTACTTGCGAATAGTGTAAATTAATATCACATGCACTTCGGTGGAGTTTGATCTGCACTGTTTATTTTCTTTAGTAAAATTCAGTCTTACGACACTTAAGAAACATTTTTAAGTTGGATCAGCTTACACCGGAGTAACCATACTATATTTGTACATGAATGCGCTGAGGTTTTTTCATACAATATCAAACAAAACAATACAACAGTTTATTTGAGTAATTAGGCCTCCGGTCCACACTACATAATATAACATTGCATACAACTTACAATGCAGTAATGTGCATAATCGTAACAAACATAAAGTGCTTTTGTCTTAATAACTACTGGATTTCATTTTGAATGTGACAATACAAAAATATGTAATACATCAAAAGAGGAGTCGTAAACACTAGATAAAGAACCGGTCAATATTGCTGAGTAAAATCGATAATGATACTTAAACATAGGAGCCATAAAAAATAGATTAAAATCAGTTCAATATTGCTGTGCTATACATATAATGGTACTTACACAGGGGAGTCACAAATAATATATAAAGAACAGGTTGAGTTAAACCGGTAATAGTACTTGACAAGAGGAATAATTAAAACAACTAGATAAAGTGCCAGTCAATATTGCTGTGTTTTACCGATAATGATACTTTAGAAGAGCAGTCATGAAAGGTAGATTAATATCAACTCAATATAACTGTATAATACCGATAATGATACCAACACAGATGTGCCACAAACAATAAATAAAGAACCGGTCAATATTACTGTATAATACCGATAATGATACTTGCATGAATGATTGTAGCATACATCGATAAATAAAGAACAGGTCAATTTTGCTGATAAAGCCGATAATGATTCTTAAAAAAGCAGAGTCACAACAACTTGATAAAGAAAAGTTTAATATTGTTGAGTTATACCGGTAATGATAATTAAAAAGAGGAATAAAATAACTAGGTAAAGAACATGTCAATATTGCTGAGAAAATCGATAATGATACTTAAACAGAGGAGTCATAAAAAGAAGATAAAAAATCGGTCAATATTTCTGAGTAAAACCGATAATGATACTTAAAAAGAAGAGTCGCAAAACTTAGATAAAGAACAACTAGGTAAATTTTGCTTAGTAAAACTGATAATGATTCTCAAAAAGAGGAGTCACAGCAACTTAATAAATAATAGGTAAATAACTTTGAGTTATACCGGTAATGATTCTTAAAAAGACAACTAGATAAAGAACCGGTCAATATTACTGAGTAAAACCGATAATGATACTTAAAAAGAGTATTCACAACAACTAGATAAAGAACAGGTAAAAAGTGTTGAGTTATACCGGTAATAAAACTTAACAAGAGGAATAATTAAAACTAGATAAACTAGATAAAGATCCAGTCAATATTGCTGATTAAAACTCATAAAGATACTTTCAAAGAGGAGTCAGAAAAATAGATTAAGATCAACTCAATACTGCTGTGTTTTACCGATAATATTACCAACACAGAGGTGCCACAAACAATAGATAAAGAACCGGTCAATATAACTGTATAATACCGATTATGATACCAACACAGATGTGCCACAAACAATAAATAAAGAACCGGTAAATATAACTGTATAATACCGATAATGATAC
>JAUELF010257503.1:0-11530 GCA_031471495.1 Clinocardium nuttallii
AGCAATTTCTCATTTTGCCACAAAGTTGTCTGCAGCAGAGGTGTCAGAACACAACTACCCAACAAAAATCATAACAATATCTGCAAGTAAATGAAAGAACACCCAGAATGCTGGGAGGACAGTAAAAAGTAGCATTATATTACTCTTGTCAAAATTGGAGAAGGCATAAAAATAAACCAGAAAACACTCAGAACACTTTACACCAAGAGCGTTGCGGAGCGAACACAAGCGCTTGTCTGTTAAATGTTTTTAAGTTATGAGTTAAGGTAAAAGTTTTGTGATGACCCAGATGACACGAGGGTATCACAATAGCCCTACATTTTTTCTTCGAGAAACAGACTAACTAAAAATATTAGTCGAATTCCCCTCATTCATACAACAAAACTTTGCCAGACAACTATTGAAACATCTTGTCATAAATAATGAAAATCTTTCAAAATAATTTTTTAATTATTGAATAAAGTTGAAAACATTGTGTAAACCTTTTGCCACAATGTTTTCAAATTGTGTATGCTGCAGATGCATGAGAATGTGTGAACAAGAGGGAAAGGGTAAAATATGTTATAAAGTAAATAAGCTCAACTTTGATTAATTTTTGAGAATGACCTTTGTGTAAAGGAGTCTGTGATATAATATGTGTTTTACCTGTTGTAAGAGTTTGACTCTAGTATTTCTGTCTGAGGAGGAGAAAAGTTTCACTACACAGGGTACTATCTTAGCCTGGTAGTCATCTTGTTCTAATAATTTACCAACCTGGAAAAATAAGTCTTTATTGTAAGGAATATCTATATCTATTGGGGTTTTAAACCGTTTTTCAACATTATTTCAGTAATTTCAGGGCTACTATGCTAGGAAATGTGCCTTCTCTAAGGGCTGTCGACCATGACCAATGCAGGGGAGATCAAACAAAGGACATCTTTTTTGTCTGGAACATTTTGTCTACAGGTCACATAAACCTTGGCTGTAAACCTTTTTTATTAAAATTAAATAGATACGACATTGCTGTCTGTCTAGATTTCAGATCCTCAGCAAAGATAATTTTTTCAATTAATCACTAGAAATGAACAAAGAAGATCTTATAAATGCAAAGCATAGAAGAATATAAGACATTTTGCATAATCATACCAAAGAGTTGAAAATGGAAATGGAGAAGAAATTAACCAGAATGCTCTGCCAAAAATCAACATTTTCGTAATTACTACATGTGTAGAAAAAAGCTAATTGGTGAACAGAGCAGAGCCAGATCAGATAAACTGGTTGAGTTCAATCCACACTGTTAGCAAATTCCTAACAATTGTTTTTTGCAGAGCACCAATCAATAGTTCTTTTTAAGCAATTTTAAAGTATAACAGTAAATGAGATAAATGTGCAAGTTGAGTGGTGTTTTACGCCACTTTCATCAATTGTTCAGCTATATCAGTCTTTCCTGGGTAAGTTACCAGTACTACTGGTCCATTTATCTTGACACCAGCAAGTCAGTCAGAATGATAAACCCAGGAATCCTGAGTGCCAAGGGGGAAAGCCATTACAAATTTGTACATAAAACAAAAACATCTCAATACAAATGTGAACATACATACCTTAAACAAAGGAGCTAAGACCATTGAACCACAGTTTCCAAATTCATATGCATTTAACAACTGGGGTAGAACTTTATTTTTACTAAGCTGAGCTGGAAACGAGTCTAATGCATTGGTTAAATTACTAAAGAATTTGGCTTTCTCTGGAGTGTCTTTGATCTGAAAGCAACAATTGAAAGAATATGTTATTACTTCTCTAAAATAAACAATGGTGATATCCATTATCACTTTGAGCATACAAAAGTGTTATCCGTGAGGTACATAATGGTCCTATATTTCTTACCTGATTTAATAGAACTTAGTTTTCAATGTTCAGACTATATGAGGAAAACATGTTTTCCAACAGATTGGAATAATCTTGGTAGAGGGTTACCTGAGGAACATTTGTGCCTATTGACTTTAAAACCAGGCCAAGACTTAAAGACAAGAAGATTTTTAAATTTTTCATTATATATACATATAAGAAAACAAGAGGACCAAGATGGCCCTAAATTGATAGGAGGAGATGCCATTTGAAGCTAAAAGTTCATTTTACCAACTTTTTAAGCCACCTCGTGGCTATCCCTTTTCAACCAATCAATATTGCTTGGATAGTTTTTTGTAAAGGATCACCAAAAGACCATTTCTACTAAATTATATTTGAATCTGACAGACAGATTGAAAGGAGAATAATTGTAAAGATAAGACATTTTCCCCCACCCTTTCTGATGCTGCAGTGACCAAAGCTCAGCATAGAACTTAAATCTTTGAACACTTTATGAAGGGGACCAACGAAGGAGGAGAGCTTGATTAAAGCTAAAAGACAATGGCCACGGATAGATGGTGATCAGAAAAGCATATAGCATTTGACTAAGGTGATCTTAAAAAGCTTCCGCTATGTTGGCCATATTTTTCAATAGAGCTTATTAATTTCAATTACCTTGGTACAGGGTCACTTAAGAAACATAATAATAATAATTCATCAAAATAAGTAATGTCTCTTCTCTCATAGCTTATTTTAGCTTTTTATATAAAACAAAATAAAAATTATCTGCTACATATGCAGACAAAATCATGTTGTCATAAAATGGTTTTTATTCATGTTGTATTTAAAATCTGTCTACTTGATAGAAAATTTACCTGTATCTCTTCAAGGAAGAGCATGGTCTTTATAAAAGGATTATTCATGAATCCACCTTGTCTGCAGCAGTCCTGTAGGAATTTAGCTGGGTTTGGACGAGAGGAGGGATTCGCACTCACAAGCTCACAGTAATTGGCCACCAACGTTTTTGGTATCTAAAATTAGAGTAACTGTCTGAAACACATTGTTCCTGACATTATTTGTCTCATATATTTAACCCTTTCCCTCATATAGACGACTCTGCAGCAGACAGCTTTTTGAAAACATAGTGACAAAAGGAGAAATTGCACAAAACGTGCAATTTCTCCTTTTGACAAAATGTTTTCCACTTTTAGTCATAGGTTATCCATTCAGTTGTAGAGATTTTCTGTTTTTTGACAAAGTATGTTCAAAGTCGTCTGCTGCGGAATTATCGTATGAGGAAAAGGAGAACTGCTGATGCGCTTATTCTTGAAATTATTTGCATTTCAAAACAAACATAATTGTTGCAGACGATTAAAGAAAATTATAATTACACCGACTATCTCGATTAACATATGTTGGGATTTTTTATCGATGTTTTGTGATGTTGATTATGTATCATTACATGCATATCTACCCCATATTTGCAGTATTGTTTCCTATATTTGATGGAAAATAATCTGGATCAAATATAAAATATATCAACATTAACATTTTAATATCACAGAAAATTTAAAAATATAACAAGTTAATAAACATACTAACAATTCAAAATCTCCAAATATGTCGTCTGGGCGAAACGTTTCGAGATCGCCATAACCAAACAAATATGAGGCTCCCGGTGACCGCGTGACGTCGCTTGACTAATGAAATACACAGCTTTGTGTAGGAGGTAGGATATAGTAAATTAAACGGTTTAAGACGCACTGCATTATAGTAAAGGGTAGTATTTTACCGAAAAGGGAAATCAAGGGACATATTCATGTTTAATTATAACTACTCAAATTCAACGTGATCTACTTTTAAAAATGAAAAAAAGGGAAATCAGGGGATATATTCATGTTTGAATATAATTGCTCAAATTCAACGTGATCTAACTTTAAAAATGCGAAAAAAAGGAAAATAAGGGGACACATTCATGTTTGAATATAATAGCTCAAATTCAACGTGATCTACTTTTAAAAATACAAAAAAAGGGAAATAAGGGGATAATGATATTCGCTTTTCCACATAATCAAATGTGTGCTCAAATTTAATTGTCTTCCCTGTAAACATTTAATAACACTAAACACATTTAAACTGGTTCGGAAATAAGTAAATGAGACAATGAAAGCACTTCCAGAGAGTTTTAACTTTCTTAAATCAATTATGACTTTGATCGCGTCACAGAAACCGCCATCTTTAAAACTCGGGTTTGTCAATTTTGCGTTTGCACCCTTCCTGTTCATGAATGTATCATATAACAGAAGTACTTGTATGGAAAATATGGCGGGTGCTTGTTATCAACATTGGTTTTTACTCTTTCAGCGCCCATAGCAAACAATACAGATTAAGGTTAGTCAACTCGAAGCGATTTGTGTCACCTGAAATCAGCACTGTTTTTCTTTTGAGTAACTTAATTATTTCAAAACTCATGTCAACAGCCGCGCAGTCTGATCCGGGCCAACACATTCCGCCTCCGAGGGATAGAGGTACAGAGAAATGATTCCTTAAACAGAAAATCCACAGGAGGTGAAAAGTGTATGTCCGGGTTATCCTGCGCGACATGTTTAGGCTGATCAGGGTCGACACTTTACGCAGAGTCCACAATGTTGGTTTTCTCGCGAGACGGCTTATATTACGTGAAACATGGATTCGCCCGATTTTGAGAATGAAAACATGGAGAAGTCTTATTCGGGAAATTCGACGTTGAAAGAACCTCGAAGTTCGTTTTTCCCGCGGCGTGATCCTTTACTGGTTTCAATCTCCATTGCATCATGTTTACATCCGTTGCTAAGTAACATGCCTTTGTAGATCAATTTTCTTTAAAAGAACGCAGAACTTCCAGAAGACCAGTTTTTACAGGTCCGCATTGTTACACGCTTGTAACATCGCCAACAAACAACAACATTAGAATCTCAAGAAGACGAACAATGGACTTTTGGACGAAATATGCGGTTTTCTTTTGTTTTCGTCCCCTTTCCTTGCAATGTTTTCATTTATTTCAAAACCTGATAGTGAGAATCGTGTGTCGTGCTGATGTTGTGGTTTTTGTCATATTTCTTAAAATTTCTGATGACAAGATAATTTGGCGTGTTCATTATTATTCATAATACTTAATTACTATTCAACTTAATGCGATCAAAAGGAAAAATATAGAGAATATTTCAATAATGAGCAAGTAAATAGATGTATTTCGGGATATTATAATTTAACCAATGTTTACCCACAGACGCATTTTGACTTCGAAAATACTTTCTTCATAGGCTTAGTTAGTATGTTTTAAGATATTTTCGATGCCAAGATCTATTACTTTTCACACAGAGTGTTTTGTTCTATTTCGTAAATATGATTTTATATATCCATAATTGCAATCTTTTCATTCGACGTTTGTAATTGTTTTTAGTTCGAGGAATATTCTAACAGTAAGGAGTCCAGTAAGTGCCATTCAATTCATCATGATGTTTCTAAATGCCACTCGGGTCACTAATGCGACGGTATGGAACGATGTCGGAAAATGCGATAATTTAAGAGGGATATCTCTCTATTTAGAAAGATATTTTCATATTTAAGATAGCTAGTTATATTAGAGAGATACATTCTTATCTCTAAATAAGAAATATAGATATATATATATGTAAATTAGATTGAAATCTCTCTTTCTTTGAACGCGTAAGACACATTTTAACATATTCAAAATAGTTATTTGCGTTAGAGAGATATCTATCAAACGAATAAATAGTAAAACGCGACGATATATCTTAACATTTGGAATCAAAGTTCTGAAGTCAATGAATATGCGTGTGTCTCAAGTCAAAAGGTGTTTTGCGAGCCACCAGCTACTAAAGCAGACATTAAAACAAATACTGAATGTTGCAGACTCAATTGCAAAATGTTTAAAAAAGCAAATTTCACTACCAACATAATTATTAATAATATTCAGATGAATAACTTTTTTCAAAAGAAAAAGATGTTACAGTATTTGGCAATTGACTTGGTAATTCTGAGTTCTCTAATCATATTGCTGGTTGACTTGACACATTATTGGATTTCCAATGCAAGAACTTTACTACCGGAACCGGAAAATAAGAGGCATGTATCACTTAACTGAACTGATGCGACTGTTGTGAGAATTTGCTTCTGAAAATCTTTTGATAAATGTGACCGGTTATCAGGGTTTTAAAATAATGTGCTGTATCCCAAGTAGTTTAGCAATAACATAAGTTTAATTTAATGAATATCATTTACGGGTTACACGCAACTTTCTGAGCAAGTTTTGCGAAATTCTAGTGGAAAAAGTGACATGTACATCGTTATTTATATTTGATAATTATACACTTTTGTTGAATAAAAAGTTTGAATAGTGTGACTAGTCATATCGATTTATAGTGACTGTGAACGGAACATTTTTCAAAGTTCTGGTCAAGTTGACATTTACCTTAAGTTATCACTAAAGAAAAAGCATATAAGACAAAATATGATAGAGGGTCACGGAAAGAAAACTTCTACAATAGTATTTGAAAATTGACCTTTCAGTTTGGAAGAAGAATTGTTAAGTGTTATATATTCGGTTCCCATAGAAACCAGAATTCTACATGGATCCAAAAAGGTTTAAGGAATGTTGGTGCAGACATTCAGAGGTTGCCTTTCTGAAATAAAGACAAAGGTTATCATGTTGACGCTCGATAAAGGTGTGGACAAGTATCTAAATCAAAATAATAGATTTCAAAGTCACACAAGGCAATATGGCTTAACTAGGTTTTCTTTGGTAATAAGATTTAGTATAAGAACCCTAGTATTTGTTTTTAAAACTTCTAATATATTTCTATAACTATCGTTAATAATATTTGTGCGATAATGAACGAGTAATGTCAATGTCGATTAACGTATTCTTATCCGACAGACTTGAACACATTATGCACAATGTTTTCAAAAGTCGTTTGCCGCAGAGTATGTTTCTGAGAAGGGGTTGAACTATAAAATACTTGTGTTTTATGTATTTACTTTGCACGCAAAAGAAAAAACTTCTTTGTCTGTTCGCTAATTTCAGAACATTAAAAGGTATTTAGATTTTAAAATTAGTGGTTTCTTGCCGAAAAACCGGTAGTATGTTGCGCGTGATAACATCGCACACAACTAAATACCACGCTATTTTGAAATGACCCTTATTCGAATCCGTAGCATAGAGGTGTTATTCGTGATGATGAAGACCTGCAATCATGAGCGATAAATGTAAATATGGGAGAAAGTCGTTTGCCTAATTATTTCCTCTCTCATCTTAGCTAATATAGTCCGTGCCTCTAATAGTTGATACATGAGATAACGGGAAACGATGCCCTCTGTCACACGTGCTTATTTTCCCAGCTTTCTAAGTAAACATATATATATATATATACATTAGCCGTCCCGCGAGAAAGCCAACATTGTGGCTTCTGCGTAATGAATCGACCCATATCAGCCTGCGCAATCCGCGAAGGCTAATCCGGGCCGATACCGTCTCAGGGGGATAGAGGTACATTGTATGGAGTAATAATTCCTGAAACAGAAAAGTGTCTATACGGATAAGCCTGCGCGGCATGCTTAGGCTTATCGCGTCGAAACTTTACGCAGGGGAAGAGGGTGCGGGATGTTTATCAAAATCGATATCAAAATCAAAATATCAAAATTAAGCAAAGTTTCGGGGTAGTCGGATGGGTTATTTAGTGACACTATATGACAAATAATATTTGAGCAATTACGACCACTTAAGGCTGCTAATTAAATCGGAACATTTTTTATGTGATCTCATCGTAGACATTTTGAGAGATTTGCATTGATGTACTTCTTGCGACTTGTACAAGACACTAATTTGACAATATAAGCACAGGAAAATTCCCGGAGAATACCAGTCTACCATTATTTTGGAAATAAAATGAAAGTTCTTCGATTTATAGATGTCTCGGATATCTTTATAAGATGAATTTTCAGGACTATTTCGGATCCGCGTCATAAACACGCAATCGATTAACTACCTATCATTTGGGTATGTTCGTGACACGTCATTCTAGATCTATATTAAGTTTACTACTTTAGACACAATGATTAGATCTGCCAAACACGAGGCTAAGTATCTTGAAGCATTCGTCTTTTATTCCAGTTTTATAATTGTACCATCGTAATGTACTCGACTGTATATGACAGCAGACTATTTTCCCTGGCAAAAACAATAATTCACCATAATATAGATACGCCGTTTGTAAATCTTCCTCTTCTGGGTTAACAGATTGCGTTATATGAGCTAGTGCACGAGAAACTGTTCACTTTGGTATTTCTAAACAGTGTATCGAGGGCTTGCCGTCAAACAGTCGTAACTAAAGTTTGTATTTTTTTTTTACCAAGGTTAATCACCTCACTATAAATTCTTTATAAGCGTTAAATCATTTTTCTTGGTAAACAACGGAAATTGAGGTGCCACTGCTCGTTCTG
Source organism: Clinocardium nuttallii (assembly GCA_031471495.1). Lineage (NCBI taxonomy): Eukaryota > Metazoa > Mollusca > Bivalvia > Cardiida > Cardiidae > Clinocardium > Clinocardium nuttallii. The sequence goes on from JAUELF010257503.1 coordinate 8,326, forward strand.
AGCAATGGCACCAGAATTTGCATTGTTTACAAAGGGGTCAAAATTGGCCCTAAACTAGGGTTTTCAAAATAGGATTTTAGTTACAACTGTTTCACACCAAGCCCTAGATTTTCTCGTGCACTGGCTCAAACGACGATAGGACATGTAATGTACTAAGCACCATTTGCGAGCGAAGATGCACTGACAAGAGAAGAACTTAAGCTATCTATCTAACTTAAGCTATGTAAATAAGTTAATTCGTTTATATTTAATGGTCTAGTTTGGCGACTTACATATTTAATTCGCTTCAATGAGTTGTGTATTGAATTAAACTGTAGACGAAAATCGTGTGGGTGGTACGTAAACTATTTTGCGATTATGGGCTTTAAAGATCGAAAGGTACCGTTTCGTTTGTGTTGTGGCTACGGCATCAGTTTCGAGAGCGAGATACTATACTTTTGATCCCGAACAGATGTTAAAAGTGGCTTCCATACTAGGCGCATATAGGTTACGGAGACATCATTACGACTTATGCAATGGTGTCAGAAAAAGCTTACCAGCATTTCTGCTAAATTACGGCTGGTAGTTTACGCCGTGATATGACTGAGATACTTTTGAAAGCGACGTAAATCACATTACAAACACTCACGATCATAGAATGAAAGACTGCCTTATATGCTGAAAGTCATATGAATAAGATATGTTTCACATTTCAATAATCCGCCGTGGCCGAGTTGGTTGCGACTTGGATTTAGAACCGGGTTTGATCCCCAATCGCGGCGCGACGGTCCTGACGGAGTGTCCATGGACAAGACACATGTTCTAGCCTTGTACTGGTTTGTTTACCCAGGGATCATGAATAAACGATATGTTATAACTGACATAAGGTTAAAAACAGCGTTAAACTCAATAAACAGAAATCAATAAGGTTTGTAATAGTTTTCCTAAATACTAACTACATAAAATCTCAGCTTTAGGCAGGACGCCGGATACAATTTAAAAATAAATGGGAGGCGTTTTACGCAAACCAAACCAACATTAGAGCTGTTGCTAACACGTTACGAAGTCTAATCTGGATCTGAAACTGTCCGCCAATGTATCATTCATTCGAAAACGAAATCATCAGTCATATTTCTTTTGAAAGAACAAACCACTTTTCTGCCTTAATGCTTAAATGTAGCTAGTTCCCTAGAAAGAATGGTGTGTGGTGTATTGGTGTAGGAGAGCCAGTTATCTCATGGTTTATGTGAACTAGCCGCCGTGATACACCTGACATTCTGTTGAAAAGGTGTTAAACTCAAACTAATAAATCGGTCACCGAGTCACACGAAAGCCGACCCTAGCAACATGCGGTTATCAAAACCTGGATCAGTTTGTGATATAATGCCGACACTCCGGTTCATTCTTTTTCGTTATCAAGTCGTAATGTATTCTTGTTCGTTATCAAGCCGTAATGTATTCGTGTCCGTTATCAAGTCGTAATGTATTCGTGTCCGTTATCAAGTCCGTATTGCAGTTTTGAATCCATATACTGAATTTTACTTACAACACGCAGCCCGCTCTGTAATCTTAAAGTCGGAATGTCGTGAAAGTAGTTTCCGGTATAAATAACTCGCATAACTCCCGTGATCATCGTAGTCATAACTTGTATTAATTCTCGTTTAATCTGCCCACGGATTTGACCAGATTTTGCGACGTGGGTGTAGCTATGACAACGTGGTATAAGTTTAACCGTGCTTATTCATCACGGGGAAGTTTGATTAAGGGACCAGAGCTCCAACTGCCAACAACGATTGAATTATTGAATAGAGTTTAACGCCGAATGTAACAATGTTTAGTAAAGTAACGTAAATCAAATGAATAAGTTAACAATTGTTCTCTCTAAACCGCAATATCGTTGTTCATGTGTTTTATTTCTTTCTCATATCATCAGTTTGCCTCTATTTGATAACACGTGAGCCAGGCCGGATTTAAATTGGTATCATTATATTCCCGTGCTGACGTAGAATAAAGGGACATATGCTCGAAACTAGAAGGGGTACACTCCATGCTTCTTATTGTTGTATGGGAAGTGATACGGGACAACCAACCACATAGGCATTTGCGACCAGTGTAGATCCAGATCATTCTTTGGCTCCCCGCAGTTCGATCCAGATATTGACCGTTCGCCAACTGAACAAAGAAGCATTCTTAGAAACCGCTGGCATACATTTAGGTAACATAACATGGATACGCTATTTGATCGTGTCCTACATTTGTCAAGAAAACTCTACGTGAACTATTGGTAGAGTACGCTTCGTACTTTTGTATCAATATGAACTGTTCCACGAATAAACCAACAGTATGGACTCTGCGTTAAGTATCGACCTGGATCGGCCTATGCATGCTGCGCATGCTAATTTTAGCAGACATTTTTCGAATCCTGTTGATTTTCTGTTTCAGGAATCATTACTCTATACCTCTGATTTGGAATGTGTTGGCCCGTATATACCTGCGCGGACTGCCCAGGCGGATCTAGATGGATACATTATATGCACAACTATTTGTGTTGGTTTTCTCATGGAATGCTGCATATATAAATAAAACCCCGCTATGTTCTCTTACTTAAATAGGCAATATCTGTCCGAGGTTTTTAAACAATGTATGTGACTATTTGGCGAATAGTGAAAACAGTTTCAGAACAGACTGGACGGATATGCAAGGTCTTCGTACTAGATAAGAGGGAGTTAATATGTATTTTCCCACAATATCTCATATCTTTCTTATTACTCAACGAAATCATGTGGTGTGTGTACGCAAATGAATCGTCACAGTTAGACTATTCTTTTGACTACACACAACAAAGGGCTTGAGTGTCTAATAACGGTTTTAGAACATTTAACAACCTTTATCTTGAGCTCTGCAAATTGATCTTGATATGCAAAGGTCGCAAATGCGTATGGTCTCTGTACGTAGGGAATGGTTCCTGTTACAAAATATGAACATTTCAAATGCACGACAGGAACGCGTCTGATTTCAATGTACTGTAAACACTATACTGTAAACAATGTACTGTAAACAATATACTGTCGCACCTGTGCCAAAGAACACATTGGAAGTGCAATTTCCTGTCGTATGTTTAGTTTCACAATAACTCAATTTCTACATAAATGGATTTCGAAACAGGGTGTCCCTGGTTCGATCCCCAGTCGCGGCAATTCGGTCATGGTGGAGTGCCCTTGGGCAA
>JAUELF010257514.1:0-11529 GCA_031471495.1 Clinocardium nuttallii
CTTCTTTTGTCACTATGTTTTCAAAAAGCCGTCTGCTGCAGAGGCGTCAGAAAGCGTCTATATGAGGGAAAAGGTTATTGATTGAATAGAGTGGAACACATTGCAGCATACAAGTATAGTCTTGTTTCAGATGTGTCAAGATGCTTCTGTAATGATTGAATACTATTAAAAACATTCCAGCAATTTGCCTCGATCTGTATGTTGGAAAGCGCAAGATTAAAGTTCTCACATTGACAGTTTTAAATTGGAAAGCTTTCCATGGCTTGTCATCCATAATAACAATTTGATATTTGTGCTTCAATTAGCATATTGAAACTTCTCCTTTTCTAAAAAAATATTTCCAATTTTGTATTAAAATTCTTAAAGTCCCATTGATTCAAAGCAAACCACTTTAAACTTTTTATACCTGTTAAACAGTTTTTACCCTTTCCCTCATATAGATGCTTTCTGAAGCCTCTACAGCAGACGCCTTTTTGAAAACATTATAGTGACAGAAGAGGAATTTGCTAAAGATGAGCAATTTCTCCTTTTGCCACAACGTTTTCCACTTTTAGTCATAGGTTATCCATTCAATTATAGAGATTTTCTATCTTTTGACAAAATATGTTCAAAATTGTTTGCTGCAGAATTGTTGTATGAGGGAAAAGGTTAATGATTGCTGTTTCTTGTGCCATCCAGGGCCATCGTCCCCTTCTTGTTCGTTATCAAAATGCATGTACACTGTATAATCAAAATATAATTGTCAAAGACCGTAAATATACTATTGCAGACAGGTCTCTAATTGTATTGTTTTCAAGGGACAACTGTATCGTTATTTCAATGCTAAAAGGTTTTTCCTAATGATAATGGGTTTACCATGTCGTTAGAGTTGGACATCAGATTGCATTTTTTAATCCTTGTTTACATACAACATTGTATTGTGACAACACATTTTAGGATGAGTTATACACCAATAGATGACATTGGAATCGTAGTGCACAATCTGGTATAGAATTATCAACAATTTTTATGAACTAAGGTTATCTTACATTAAATTTTAAGAGTGTTTTCTCCAAATTCTGAGAGCAACTGTTATTTTCCACCACCATATTTGTCAAACTGTCAGCATGGAATGAATCCAAAGTCTTGTATATCAGGATAATAATTGTTGAGTGTCCACAATTATAGTTTTGTTCAGCCACCATTAATTTTACCATTTCCATCTTTAAAACGCATCATGATGCTTCGGCAAATTGTGGCAAATGCTGAATTTCCACATATTTTTCCTTAATTTTGCCAAGATGATTTCGCATCAAGTAGTACATATGTTTTCATTGGTTTGTAGAGAATTTTCATTGTTATGCCTACCTAGATCGACATCTGACATTCTGCTACAGATTTGTTGTATGTGAGAAAAGGTTATTTGTTTATTGATCATTTCCTTCTTCAGATTCAAATTTTCCAGATGTTCCTGTCTTTTGATGGACCTAGAAGCAGACATTACTCTCAAAATATTATAATTGTAAACTACCATATTTGGTAATGTGTTGCAATACATGCATAACATAGTTTAAAGGCACAAAGAATTAACAAATACATCACTAATACCACATACCTGCAGCAGACGACTTTGAAAACAATTAGTCAAAAACATGGATAAATATCTATAAATGAAGGTTTAATTAGTGATTAAAGTTGAAAACATTGTGGCAAAGGAAGAAATTGCTCGTTTGGAGTAATTTCTTCTTTTATCACAATGTTTTCAAAAGTCGGCTGGCTGACCAATTCGTCAAAAAGGATCTATATGTTGGAAAGGGTTAATTATCTTTACCTCTGGAAAGGGCTGAATTCTCCTGACGTAAACATGTTTTCCTAGCTTAAGAGTGACGCAAATTTGATTTAACAGGAAATTAAATTTATATTACGTTTCCTCAATCGCCCATTCCTTGATTTGACGTCACGTAACTTCAATAAAACTATTGACGACTTTTGGTCTTTGGCATATTCTGATAAACATTTGGAAAACTATATATATGATAATGGTGTTGGTTTGTAAAGAGGATTTGTGATGAAATGTTTTGAAAGTCTCTGTGGTTGTGTTTTATAGGTCTTTTACAAAGCATTGCTTATCAGATTTTGCCTAGAGCTGAATGGAAATGATATATGTATTGTAATTTTTAAAGTTTCATTGTTTTGTTTATATTTGAATGAAAAAAGGAGTAAAATCGTTTCACATTAATTATAAATGCCATTAACACCCCCTTTTTCCGCAATGCAACAAATCTCAGGTGGCAGCAACTTTGAAATCTTTTAGGTTTTTTAACCCTTTCCCTCATACGACAATTATGCAGCAGACGACTTTGAACATATTTTGTCAAAAAATAAAAAATCTCTATAATTAAATGGATAATTAACCTATGATTAAAAGTGGAAAACATTATGGCAAAAGGAGAAATTGCACGTTTTGTGCAATTTCTTCTTTTGTCACTATGTTTTCAAAAAGCTGTCTGCTGCAGAGGCATCTGAAAGCGTCTGTATGAGGGAAAGGGTTAACTCTTTCCTATGTATAGACACATTTTGATGCATATTCTTGAAAACATATTATTGTGACTCATAATGAGTAATTTCTCCGTTTGCCCCAATGTTTTCCATGTCGTCTGCTGAAGAATTTTTGTATGTGAGAAAGAGTTAACCCTTTCCCACTTACTACAAATAAGCAGCAGACAACTTTGAAACCATACCAAATAACAATTGGAAACTCCCTTTAAATAAAAGAGCAATAATTGAACAGAGTTGAACACATGGTGACAAAAGGAGAAATTTCTTGTTTTGAACAATATCTTTAGTCGACATGTTTTCAAAAAGCTGTCTGCTGCAGAGGCGTCAGAAAATGTCTATAGCGATGGTTTCAATATGAACAATATGTAGTTACAACCGCTTTGCATGAAGCCCTCAATTAGAGGGAAAGAGTTAAGAACATGAAATATGCTCGTTAGCTGGAGGTCTGCAATAAGATATTCGAGCAGCCTGGAGTAGAAGGGTCATTGGCATGAGTTAAAACGGTTCCAGTGTGATTCCTGTGAGTGCAGGGTCAAAGGTTGGGATCTCCACAAACACTCGGGAGCCGGTACTGGTTGAGAATCCAGAAAGCAGAGATGGAGAGTGATTGATGGAAGTTGTAAGAAGTTGCTGCACAATCAATAAATATAAAATGAATCCGTCTTAAAAATCAATAACATCTGATATTCTTGTTGCAGTTCAAGTTTTCTGGCAGGAATGGCAGGAGCCATGGCATCCACACCAATTGATGTCGTCAAGGTAGGTTACTATGGCAACCTTTAACATTTAATGTTCATTTGCATATTATTTGCTCATTCCCATTGTACTTTGTCTCTGAAGATTGAAATATGTTTTCCTTTAGTCCAATGTATTGATTTTTGGATTCGAAAGTTGAGAAAGAGAAATATGAAATTGTAATGTGAAAATATAGATTATAGTTTTCCATATATCTGCTGCTTAAGGCTACGAAAATGTCTAGGCACTAACAGTTACATTTAAATAGAGTTGAAATCATTGGGGCAAAAGTTGTCTGCTTGTGGGGCTGCCAATTTGTGTGCATGCCTGGTAAAAATGGGAACGAGAATTTCTATTATTGCTTGCCTACATACAGACGCTTTCTGACACAACTGCAGCGAACAACTTTGAAAACATTGTAACGACTCCCTTATTTTATGAAGATTGTCTAAACACATAGGAATCACTTCTCTATCAGCTGTTTGTCGATCAGTCATGCTATCACTATCTGACATTTTGACATACAACACATGTGTTCCTTAAAACATGTCGCACCCCCTCGATGGTGTAGTGGTAAAGCCTCTGCCTCAATGCTGGAGGTCGTGGGTTGGATCCCTGGCTGGGTCATACCAAATACTTTAAAAATGGTAGTAATGGTAACCCCTCCTAGGAACTCCCGAGTTACAGTGTTAGCATTATGACTGAATGCCTGGTGTCAGGATAAACGGACCAGTAGTACTGGTAACAACCCAGGAAACGCCGTGATAAAATGAAAAATTGCTGAAAGTGGCGTAAAGACAAAACAATTGAACATTTTTATTAATGTTTTGCATGTTTTTCATAGAATATTATATACATGTCAAAAAAATGTTAATATTTCACATCTTCAGAGAGATTTCTGCACCTTGTTACGCTATTTAAATACCAAATTGCTTCATGATAACTGTGGTCTAAAATCTACTTGTCTTATTGATGAAATTGAAGAAAACTGACAGAAGAATTTTGGTAAACCCTTTCCATCATATAGACGCTTTCTGACACCGCTGCAGCAGGTGGCTTTTTGAAAACATAGTGACAAAAGGAGAAAGTGCTAAAAACGAGCAATTTCTCCTTTTGTCACAATGTTTTCCACTTTTAGTCATAGGATATCCATTCAATTATAGAGATTTTCCTAATTTTCGACAAAATGTGTTTAAAGTCGTCTGCTGCAGAATTGTTGTATGAGGGAAAGGGTTAATCAGTTGCCTGCTTTGAAAACATGTGATGAAAAAGTAAGACGAAAAGTATAAGTTAACTAGATTTCTGCTTTCTATCGCCTCTGTTGCAGACAACTTTTGATGAGCAATATTTGACCATAATTGTTGTCAACCCGGTTCAATAAAATATTCCATATATAGCCAATTTTCATATTTTTGCATGTAATCGAAGTCGTCTGCTGAAGATTTGTTGTAGCTGGAAAAGGTTAAAAATACTTTTTTCTTCAGTAGTCAAGTGATTTTGTCCACTATGAACCCTTTAAAATGCAATTCATATATATGTTAACAAAAATTGATTATTGTTAATTTTTCAACCTTTATCAAGCTTTTTGCACACCATTATACCCATGTAATGCTGAATTCAAATATATCAATAATTTAGGTAATTTTAGTTCACCTGAGCACAGAGCTCTCAAGGATAGCTTATGTGTGATCACTATTTGTCTGTTGTCTCTTGTTTTCCAAAGGAGGATGGGATATTGGATTGGCATTGTCTCTTTGTCTGGAGCCATATCGGTATATCATGTGTATGTGGAAATGTTAACCACCATCGGAAGACCGTGGTGCAGAGGTAGAGCATCTGATGAGCGGGTTCTGACTCTGGGATTTTTTCCCCCCCAAACGGCGCAAGTATTGGTTAAGTCTCAGGGAAGCAGACATCGAGCTTTATTAATACAAGGGGAGAGCTTGTTTCGCAATCAATGTAAAATAAATAAGTTTAAACTAAACACCATAGGGAAAAGGGACATGGCAAGATCTGAGGCATATTTGGGTGGGTTAATTAATTAAAACTATATGTACATGTTAACCATCATAGGTAAATGATCACCAAAGTTTGTTTCCCCCTTGAACTTGTGAATTCTGCACATTCTAGTTTTAAATTACATGTAAAGGGAAATAACCCTCTTTGAACTCTTATTTCAGTTATTGACAGACTATCTGCATTCATTTTCATCATGTATTTATATAATACAGTTACCTTGAGAGCACATTTTCCATCCACTCTCTATTTAAGTTAATCTGAACATTCATCTCCATCTTATCTCGGTCCTGGGGGTTCAAATTTTAAAAAGACCTTTTGAAGGTTCTAGAGGCCTCATTTATGTTCCTTTGTTGTGCAACTTTAGATGCTATTTTAACACCTTAATAATACTTTGGTTGCTGTTACATCTCAATGGGTTTAATAGAAAGAACTTTTCTAATGTACCCAAATCATAGTGTCTGGTTTGATAATAAGGTAGATATTGTGCGGAAACAAGCTGAATAAACCCACCTTATCTGGACCTCTGGATAATGATTGGTCGATAAACATGTCTTCGAAGGGAAATGGGACTGGCTTCTTATAGGCAGGTTTCTTGGTGTGCAAACTTCAGTCTTCTGCAGTTACTACCATTCTGATCTGAAAGTATTTTCAACGCAATTTGTCCGTGGATTACTGTCTACCAAGATTTCTCAAACCATTGTAATTGATTGTTTACTACAATGGCTACCACATTGTTTATTTCAAAATAATTTCCCATAAAAACTGAATGATTTCAAGCCCATTTTGGTTTTTTCTAACCAAAGAAGTCAAGTCACCATAATTTCCTAAAATGTCCAACCTTATAATACTCGGGGGAGTGATACATGGCCCTCTTGTTTTTCCCTTCACATTGCTTTTTAGCTCGACTATTCAATGAATATAAGAGCTATTGTAAACTCACCCTGGCATCGGCGTCACATCTTGGTTAAGGTTTTGCATGCAAGAACAATTATTTCACCATAGCTCAGAAGAGCTATTAGATATATTGCATTGAAACCTGCAATGCTTTCAAACCATCACACCTACCAAGTTAAATAACTTTTTTCTGCATATAATGCAAATAATGGACAGTTATCATATTTCTTTTTACTGAGAAATTTGGTTGAAGTTTTGCGTGCAACTAATACAATAACAGTCCATATCTCAGTAACTACTTGATGCATTGCATTGAAACTTTATACAACCCTTCCCAACTGTCACACATAGCTCAACAATCAAGTAAGATAACTATCCTGCATAAAATAAATGCAAATTATGGCCCTTTTTGATTTAGAAATACTGGTTCAAGTTTTGCTTGCAACCACATTAAGAGTCCATTCTGTCAGTAACCACTTGATGTATTGCATTGAAACTGTATACAGCCCCTCCCAACTGTCATTCCTATGTAAGCAATCAAGTAAGATAACTCCATCCTACAAATAATTCAAATTATGGCCCTTTTTTATCGGAGAAATTATGTTTAAAAGTTTTGCATGCAACTATATTATGAGTCAATATCTTCGAAACTACTTCATTCATCACATTAAAACACTATACAACCCTTATCAACTATAACACCTATAGTAAATAATTAAGTTTGATAACTCTATCCTGCATTTAATGCAAACTATGGCCCTATTTTTCTTAGAAAATTTGCTTGAGTTTCGAGTGCAACAACATTAAGAGTCCATATCTAAGTAACTACTTCATGCACCAAATTGAAACTTTATACAACCCTTCCTAACCATCACACCTATGTAAATAATTAATAAAGATAACTCTTTTTTGCAAATAATGCATGCCGTTTTTTGTTTGACTTAGAGGTTAAAATTGTACATGCAACTACATTAGTCCATGGCTCAGTAGCTAATAACCAGTGGTATAGTCGAATGCACTGTCATACAGACAGCTCTTGTTAGTTTTGTGTCCCTGATTTGTTGTATGGTCAACAGTTGTTATCAGAGTTTAGTGGTTAACCTTGTTGCCCTTAATCTTAATATTAACCTGATCCAACCTACAGAATCATTTTGAAGCATCTTCAGTAGACGTCTTTTGAAAACATTGTGACAAAAGGAGAAATTGCTCATCTTGCCAAAAAGAAATTCGCTCTTTCCATTGATTATACTTTGATTTTAAAAGATTTTCCATACTTTTCCCAAGATGTTTTCTGCTGCAGATTTATTACATGTGGGAAGGGAGCTAGTTGCCTAGGAAACATAATGTGTGGTGTAATGGTGATAGAAAGCCAGGAACCACATTGTTAACTGGTTACCTTTATTTAAGTGAAATATTGTTGAAAGAGGTGTTAAACTGCAATCTATTTATTTTTCAAAATATTTTTGGAATTACTACAGTGTATCTGTCCACTGTCAAGTATTAATAACTTAAAACTGTAAATGATATATCTCCTCCTAAACCACTGTCCAATTTCAACTAAACCTCACAGGAATGCTCTGTTGGTGGTCCCTCTCAAAATATTATATCCTCTGGTTGCTGTTGCATCAGAAAGGGCAGGTTATGATAATACTTTTTAATTCCTTTTCACTGAATTTCCTTTTCTTGATATCAAGATAAATTGACAGAAATGTTCTTTAGGTGCCCGTCTGTTAAAAAATGTTCTGTTTATATTGACTGATTACAAAAGATAGCCATAAGAGTCAATAAGGGGCTGGGCTAACTACCCTTCCTGGCAGTGTCTACTCCTTGCAGCTTCTTTCCTACACCCAAGCAAGTTTCCCCAAGCTACATGTTTGCTACTTTAGCATTACTCAGGTCCTCTATAAAAGGCCGTCTTATTTGTCAGTCATAGACTCGTAACTGCTTGTAAATGTATTAGCCGAAAATGTAACATGGGATAATAAAAAGAATAATGATGTTTGTTAAAAGTGGGTAGAAAAGTATGTGAATAATACATGTAACTAATTGTCTTCAAAGATAAAGGAATGTTTATGTAAAACAAGGTGCAGCCTTCATCCTCATTCATGTGAATTCAAAGGATTTCAGCTGAAAGAATTATTTTAACATGTTTATTGTATGATATCATAGAAATTTGTCACCTGGAATTTCTATTTTCGTATGAAACTATTAGAAACATGGCAACCATCAAAAAGCAGAAAGGAAATTTTTGATTTTTCAAGATAAAACCCTAGAAAAACGTGATAGTGGAAGCGCATTGAATATTTTCCTGCTTCCACCTTTTGAACTAATAATCTATGATTGTGTGGAACTGATAGATATAAATGCCAGAAATCCTTTGAATCAACAACAGTTACTGCAAATGCGAAAATTTCCTAATTTATTTTCTTAGTTTTTCCTGTCTATGTTAAAGAATGAGATATCATATTATTGAAATGTGTACTTTACTATGCTTATATTATAAGGGGTTTACCATTACTAATGGTAAAAATTGTTTTGAATTTGGTTGGATGTTATACTTCTTTGAAGGTGTAAGAGTGCAAGAAATCCTGATGACCAAGACGAAAATTATGGGATATATCGAGAAGCAACCCACGAAATAAATCGGACAGTGTCGGTGCGCAGGATCACACATCCTGCGTCCCATGATGCATCATTCTGATTAGTGGGCGTGAATATTGAACGTGTAAATACTCGTAATCAATGACCTATTTTCTATTGTAGTAATAACATATTCCTTTTTATCAGCGGTCTTTGTATAAATGCTATATCATACTGACATCTGTGTTTAGTGCCCTACCCGTCACTCATTCTTGGAGTCTAGGTTTGCTCACTTCTGTCTGTGCATCCACATTCTTTGTCTGATTCGAAAATCTGTCATGTGAAAAGGGTTTTAGCTCCACTAGCTGAAAGCCAGGAGAGTTTATGTCATGGTGAATTGTTCTTCATTTGTGGGTGCATCTGTGCATCAACTTTATACTTCAAACAACTTCTACTTTATAGCCACTGGGCCAATTGGCATGAATCATCATAGTTAGCATCCTCTCAATGTCTTCTCACAAATTCCTTCAAATTTGTTGGATCCATGCACAATTCTGCTTTCCATGGCACCCGATTTTCTTCGTGCCAATGTTGATTGGTCAAAAAACATAACCCTAAGGGGCAGAGCTATTATTGCATCATATGACTAAAGTGGAAACTTTAAAAATCTTCATCTCCTATCTATAGTACAAAGCCCCTTTTCAAAATATTTTGTTGAAATAATCCTCAGAGTTTGTATGAAATTCCTTGAAACCATAGTGATAAGTCTAAAAATCATAACCCCGTCATATGACGGGGCAGGGCTTTTTTGCCTTGTATAGCTTAAATGCAAACTATAGAAAAAAATCTTCTTCTCTGAAACTACATGGCTGATTACCAAATAACTTTGTAGACATGTTCTATCAATTCCATTAAGCCATGTTATGTAGATTCAAGTCTAAAAACATGGCCACCAGGGCGTTACGGTTTCGCCTTCTATGGCTTAAGTGTAACTTTTAAAAAAAAAATCACGACAAATGTGTCTGGCTGATTGTCAAATACTTTTGGAGAAATGTTGCTCTATCAGATAACATCATGCCCTTTTACAGGGTGCCAGGGGGAAGGGTTTGTTAGACATATATTGGCTTTAGATAAAAACGTTTTCCTCCGAAACCATTTGGCAGATTTTCAAAATAAATTGTAGAAATATTCCTTGGTTGACCCTTCATAACATTCTTTCAAGCCATATTGAGTGGTAAAAACCATTATATGGCCAATGTGGTTTAATTGTTGCCTTATGCCAATTGAGCGGTACGCAATACTGGCCCTCTTGTTTTAAGGTCTTTTCCCTGTTTTGATTGATTGGTGTATTTGCCAATCGTTATTTCAAAATTTGAATGCAAAATATTCAGATTGAAAAAATTCAAGTGGTTATGCCATTGTTACCAAGTTTCTTATTTGCATGAAATACTAAAGGTACTACTTAAAGTATTCTTTAGAGTGAAGAGAAGGTCGCCAGTTGTATATTTAATTTTGTGGATTACTGGTGCAAGAAAATCTCAACCAATCGTGGTCTTCAAAGACTCTTGGAGGATTTGTTAAAAATGGCAATACTTTATTCTCAAAGAATATTCAAGTGCATCCTTATCCTCCTTTTCAATGTCAATAGTCTTAAGGAAATTTAGTATAAAGAAGTGATTGTTGTCTCATGCGTATTCCATTGAATGGCACTGGTTAATTGTTATAGTTGAACTACTGATTAGTTATCGGGTATCCACTCTGTCTTTGCTTAAAAACATTTTATTATTCTTCATATTCAATTTAAAACGAGGCCCAGGCTCTCACAACGAAACATATATTATGTTGAAAGTGTGTTCTTGTAATGTCTGATTTTGGTGATCTCCAGAGGACTCCCGGATATTCCTATGACTTGATGGCAAATCTTAATCCGGATCTTTTCTTGTGATTATTTTCTTTTAACCTTTGCTCAAATATTGTTTAGGATTCCGGTGTTGTGGTCAGCATTGGGACTAGGGACCTAGTGTCCCAGGTTTGATTCTCAAGTCATGGTGGATAACCCTTTGGCAAGGCACATTTCCTAGCCTAGTACTGGTTTGTTTACCCAGGGATCATGAATAAGTGAACTGTTGACGTGATATAACGGAAATAATATTGATAACCTCAATATAACAAGATCAAATATTGTATTATCAGAATAGGATTGAAGAAGTGAATCATTTCCAACACAGATGTCGGTATGAAGCAATTGTTGGAATAACATATTTACTCACGAGACATCAATATTACACTGTGTCAACTTTTAACTAACATATTCAGATCAGGTTCACCAATTTCTTGTTTTAGATTATTCACAACGAATTTGTTAAGTTATCATTGGGATCGCCATTTTGAATTCATTTTAATACAAACCTTTATCGTGCTAAAGGAATTTAAAATGAAAGGAGGTAGAAATCCATTTTAGCTTGACTATTCAAAGATTATGAGAGCCATACTACTCACCCTGGCGTCCACGTCGCAACTTGGTTTAGGTTTTGCGCGCAACTAAATTAAGAGTCCATATCTCAGTATTTACTTGATGCATTGCATCAAAATTTCTACAACCCTAACCATCACACCTATGTAGATTTAGATAACTCTATCCTGCATTTTATGCAAGTTATGGCCCTTTTTAGATCACCTGGAGCCAAAGGCTCAAGGTGAGCTATTCTGATCACTCAATGTCCGTCGTCCGTCGTTAACTTTTAGCTTTAAACATCATCTCCT
>JAUELF010257525.1:0-11528 GCA_031471495.1 Clinocardium nuttallii
GTCTTCTTTTATTAGAAGCACCCGAAAATGTTTGGTCAAACTCGCTCTTGATTACAGACCAAACACGGCGTTAAAATTATAAAGTAGGATATAACTAATCAGAAATATAAAAATAAAAATACAAACAACCAAACTGTTAACAATGTCCCTCTTTAATCAGTAATACAAACATCGATTAATCGTTCATCACACATATTTGTCCAATATATTAACCAAATGTGTGAAAAACAACAATGGCCTTCACATTGTCACATATCAAGACTGGTTACCTGTTTAGTTATCGCGATTCACATATGCAGGGATTACAAAAATCAACATCATTCTTACATCATTGAAATTATACGACACTTAGAGCATTTACAAAACAAAATGGCGGCTTGATTTGCCGAGAATTTTCTTTCGCAACCGTTTTTTGCAAAATCTGTTTTTCTTACGCTAATTTTATTTTGTCTTCGCAATTGGCTTCTTTGGCGACCGACAGCGGAGGCCATGAACACTCCTCCATTGCCGACTAGTACAAAGTCATTGGAGAAAAGGAACAGTGTTGTCATGAAGAAAGGGAAATCACAAAGTTAGAATACTCAAGACTATGAAACATGGTATTTCAATTGAATCTGGGTTGTGTTGCCCAATCACAGTTCACACCCTGAGTCGTGTTGCCCCGATTCTTTGTACTTGGTTGTTTCATAAGATTGCATTACAGAGAAATCTTGCATTTCATCGCAGGTACTACGAGAATCACAAGAACCATATTACTTCAACTACGTGGACAGTTATTGAAAAAGTATTATATTATTTGAAAGTGGGTTTTTTCTTTACATAATAATATGAATGATACGCAGGTCTTGAATTCCAAAGTTTTAATGCGTTTTGTTACACACTGATTTGAAATTAATTGACAATTTTAATTAGAGTTTTTATGCAAATACGCAGCTTATCTGTTGCACTGATGAATATCTTAAATTATATGAACTTATTCATGTTGACTACATTTAAACAGATCTTAATTTAATCCATTTTTGTCTGAGATATTTATTTTCTACACCATCATTAAGTTAAATTGAGTATTTATGACTTAGACCTCTAACAGAGCAAAGCTGAAAACACATTTTTAAATGAGAAGATCACAAATTTATGCAGTTACTCTACACAATCCTTAACAGAGGGTGGTGTCGTACTGCAGACACAATAGTAACATCTGATTCTGTTATATTACCAAAAGGTTTGGGAAAATGTTCTTCCATATATACAATAATATAGCTTTCAACTGTATGTTTGATTAGAGGAATAAATCATTGATTTTTATTTCTTTGTGTATACTTGTTTTAATCCATTCCCTCATATGACAATTCTGCAGCAGACGACTTTGAACATATTTTGTCAAAACATAGAAAATCTCTATAATTGAATGGATTTATAACCTATTACTAAAAGTGGAAAACATTGTGTCAAAATGAGAAATATGTTTTCAAAAGCCATCTGTTGCAGGCGTCAGAAAGCGTCTATATGAGGGAAAGGGTTAAGTCCAACCTGTCATTATCCTTTTTGTTTGCTTTCAGAAATATAAAGACATTCACCATGCTAAGAAAGCCTTTAAAAAGATCAGTTGGTCCAACTGAAATCCCTGTGAGTGACAGGTTTGTTGGAGAAAATGTGGACAAAGAAGAGATGGCTCCTCTTGGTTATAAAAAGAAGAAACAGAAGAAAAGTATTCATGTGAAATCTCTGGAGGAACAAGTCTTTGGAGGCGAGATTGAAATAATGGAGGAAGTGGACAAGATTTTGGACGTACGGATCTCTGCTATTTTATTGTTTTATTTTAACTTGAGTATTTGAAGAATAAGGAGGGGTATTGCAGTGGCTTTTGCATCCGCGTCGACATGCAGTTTTGGTTAAAGTTTTGTCTGTTACGCCTTTTCTCACAAACCACTTCGATACTTCACACACTTCTTGGACGTCATCAAATGACCTTACATTCTTATTTATTTTAGCTTCAGTATTCAATGAATATGGAGGACTATTGCGGTGGCTTTTGCATCAGTGTCAACTTGCAGTTTTGTATGCAAGTGCCTTTTGTGACAAACCACTTATGCTATTGCTTTGATACTTCACACACTTTTTGGATGTCTTCAAATAACCTTGCAGGACACATTCCATATCTTTGGATTGGATTTCTTGTATATATATGTCAATTGTTTTGCTGAAAAATTCACCTCAATTAGATTAAACTTTAAAGTTTTGCATGCACCGCCTTTTCTCACACAGATGCTATTGCTTTGAAACTTCACACACTGATTGGACGACCATGTTTTGAATTAAATTCATCCAAGACTCGTCCAACTTGATTTATGTTACAATACAAGTTATCAAGCTACTACTGACTATAGTATCAAATGGCTGAATAGTCAAAGTATTCTATCTTATGGATAGTTCTTGTTATCTTCGTTGCTTTAGACATCTTTCATAACCCTTTTCCTTTAAGATATTTTTGGAGGTGTCTGCTTTAAAATTGGTCAATTTTCATAAAAATGTATTAGAACAATTTCTCCCTTTCCCCCAATGCAAATGCATCATTTTTTGTTTTATCCAGTGACAGGCTCATCAATTGAATGTTGTCTATATCATAAAACAGCTCTCTATCTGTCTCTGTGTGTTGTGTCTGTCTTGAGATCTTTTTCTTTCTCACACTGTCCCTCTCTCTGTCTGTTTGTCAGCCTGTCTGTCAAATCCAAAGCTGATAGTGTGTGTTTATTATCATTGAGATAAAGTTAAATAACAGTGTCACAGAAAAATGCAAATGAAGCATGTGTCTCCAGTTCTTATAGGCATTGGACAGACAGAACATGTAGTTTAATAAAAAAACAAAAAAACAAAAAAAAACCATAAATTATGCATTTATTTATATATTTGAAATCTTTGTTTCACTGCAGAGAGAGTCTGGCAAGAAGAATTTTGTTGGAAGGAAAAAGAAAGTTCAGCCTGCATGGCAAGATGAAGACGATGAACATGGCAGGTAATATAGTGTTCCCAACATCTAACTACACCTCAAAATTTTGTATCCCCTAGGGATCACAGGTGGGGTTAAACGATTTGGAGTCACACATAACTGTTAGATATCTGGGCATGAACATCAAGTGCTATGAAACTCAATCTGAAAGCTTCCCAAATTATACTTCTACTACTATTGTGATAATTCTTTAGAAGAAATATAAAAGTTGTTTTAGTTAACCTTTTCCTATAGGCAGATAAATAGTTACGCATCTGCAGCAAAAAACATGAACACACATTGTTATAAAATTACGAATTCCTCATTGTTGAAGCTTTGTTATGTATCTATCATCTTGCATGTTTACCTCCCTTGAATAACTTGAATGAATGAATGTATATTGTTTCATGGCGCATCAACAGCTAAGGTCATTTAGCGCGCAATTAAATCTAATTATTCATGATCCCTGGGTAAACAAACCAGTACTAGGCTAGAAAATGTGCCTTGCCCAAGGGCACTCCACCATGACGGAATTGCCGCGACTGGGGATTGAACCAGAGACACCCTGTTTCGAAATCCCCGACGCTAACCACTCGACCACAGCGGATTCCATTAAATAACTTGAAGAAGCTACTGATTCAACTTAAGACCGCTAATGAAATAAAAGACTGTCTGGATTCATATAAAAAATGTTTTTTCTGACAAATCTTGTCATTGAACATTTTTCCAAAGACATTTGATCCCAAACTATTTTCTAACCCTTTCCCACATACATACAAGAAATCTATAGCAGACAACATTGAAAGTTTAAAGACAAAAATAGAAAAAATCAATATAAATTAATGGATATCGTCCACTGCAGTTATTTCAATATTCATCATGTGAGAAAGGGTTAAAGTTCTGTAAATTTTGCTTCAAATCTTATGAACAATTAATAACTATATCAATTTGGTGTTCTTTTTTTTTTACAGTATTCAAGTTACTAAAGCCAAGAAATTTGAAGTTATTCGACAAGGCACAGAGACCAAACTTACCAAATCAGAATTAACAGAAAGGCTTAAATCCCAGTATGTATTGTCAGTAAACTGCTGTCAGAGTTTAAACAAATGTAAATTTTCACTTTTCACTGCATTTATTATGTCTCCCCCCATTCATGGGGGTGACATATTGTTTTTGCTGTTCCGGCCTTCGTCGGTCACACTTGTTTCCGCTCAATAACTGAAGAATGCTTGGGCGTAGAAACTTCATACTTTGTATGCAGGTTGGTCATGACCAGAGGAGATGACCCCTATTGATTTTGATGTCAGAAGGTCAAGGTCATAGTGACTTTGTGAGGTAAAAAAATGGTTCCGCTCAATAACTGAAGAACGCTTGGGCCGAGGAACGCCATACTAGTTATGCAGGTTGGCCATGCCCAGAAGAAGACCCCTAATGAATTTGAGGTCAGTATGTCTTAAGTCAAGGTCATAGTGACCTTGAGCTGAACATTTGTTTTTGCTTAATAACTGTAGAATGCTTTGGCCATGGAAGTTAATACTTGGTTTGCAGTTTGGTCACCACCAGCAGATCTTGTGAATCTTATGCAATACATGTCCACTATTGTCTACAGGTTAATAGGCCAAACTTCAAAGACACTGTTGCTTCATCTCCAGTCCAAAACTACAACATTCATCACCATCATTTCTTTTCCTCCCCTACGACCACACTTTTTCAAAAATGCAATCTCTAGTTTCTATTGAACTCCTTTATGTATCAAGCCCCGCTCCCTTTACATTGTCGATTAACATGGGTAACAGCGTGAATGACGTGACCCAAATTTCTACCAAATCTCTACCTCTACGCAAACATCCTTCAATCATATATTACTTTTAAAAAAAAATGAAGTAAACAAAATACTAATTAATAAACATGTTACATCCCTATATGTTTTCAAAAATCCGTTTCAAAGAAGGGCTCGGTTTAACTGATCGTTTTAACATTGATTGAGAATTATATTTATCACGCACAAAATATGCTTCCTGACTACTGTTCAAGTAGTCGCACCGCACCGTGCGTGTGGAAAATCTGAAAACTCGAAAAGCAGAAACCTCTCACCACGGGATTCGAACTCAGGACGAGAGACCGACGTTTTTACCTATGCATCACTGTCTATGCAACCTTTTTTGTTACAGGAAACGCCTGTGGTGGCAGAAGCTGCTATCATGGCGACTGCCAAAAAAACTCACAATGTCTTTGTCACGCGGGATGGACTGGCACAGAATGCCAAACACCATCGCACGGTAAGTGTTACCATTAAATATTCGATGAACGGGATTTGAGCCGTCCCGCGCAGGCTTACCCGGATATACACTCTTCGCCTCATGTGGATTTTCTGTTTCAGGAATCATTACTCTATACCTCTATCCCCCTGAGACGGAATGTGTCGACCCGGATCAGTCTTTGCGGACTGCGCAGGCTGATCTGGATCGATATATTACGCAGAGGCCATAATGTTGGTTTTCTCGCGTGACGGCTCATTTATTATTGATTCTTTTCAAGTCAAGTCAAAAGTGTTAATGTATAGGTATATAGCTATTCACTTTTGTCTATGTCTTATTCTTCCACTCTGTAAATGGCCGTGGGCACATACATGATTGCACATATCCCTGTTCATTCCTTATTGTATGTATTCTTATTTAAAGCCTTTAATTACATTGCTAACATATTGGTAGTTTTCAATGTAAAATTAAAAAATCCCTCTTAACGGATTGTAAAAGAAAATGACACCTTTTTTTATATTTGGATTGAAGTGTTATAAACTGCAAACCAAACAGGTGCCCGAATTAAAGGGACATGTAAAAACCGTTTAGGATATACCAACACAGAATAGAACAGTATCGTTACTTCAATTTGTATTTTTGTAACCGTTAGCCATTAATACGCTGCCTCCGACAAACTGAGTATCCATGGATGACGGGTTCAGTCCCTCTTTAACCATTTAACATAATTGAATGGACAACCTATGACTAAAATTGGGAAACATTGTGGCAAA
Organism: Clinocardium nuttallii; assembly: GCA_031471495.1. Classification (NCBI taxonomy): domain Eukaryota; kingdom Metazoa; phylum Mollusca; class Bivalvia; order Cardiida; family Cardiidae; genus Clinocardium; species Clinocardium nuttallii. The sequence continues at coordinate 6,018 of JAUELF010257525.1, forward strand.
AGGAAAAATTGAACGTTTAGTGCAATTTCTTCTTTTGTCACTATGTTTTTCAAAAATCCGTCCGCTGCAGAGGCGTCAGAAAGCGTCTATATGAGGGAAAGGGTTAAGCAAAAATGAGATCACGTGATAAAATATATTTCTTGTGATTATACCATTTCCTCATGTAATACTATATGTACCGAGAGATGTATTAACGTTCTGTTCTGTTCTGTTATTTCTCTCAGTTTCGGATAGTGTAAAGCACGAGGAATAACAAAACATACATACACTGTCAATTACAGTCACGTGAATAAGAGTGTATAACCAAGATATCGACAAAAATATTATTTATTCATACGGCCTATTTTTGGGAAAGAAAGAAAGCAATAAACATCTAAATATTTATCGTTTAGCTTCATTTTACTGGGTAGACATATACAGTAAGCCAAATTTCAACTTTAATATACTGTCAAAATAGTAAGTAGTTTGATGTCACTATAAGGAATATTTGCATAACATTCCAACATTTCAATTGTTTAATCTCCATCTGAAGATCAGCACCGTTAACCATTTCCCTCATATAGATGCTTTCTGACGTCTCTGCAGCAGACGGCTTTTTGAAAACATAATGACAAAAGAAATAATTGCACAAAACGTGCAATTTCTCCTTTTGCCACAAAGCTTTCCACTTTAGTCACAGGTTATCCATTAAATTATAGAGATTTTCCAATTGATGACAAAATATGTTTAAAGTCGTCTGCTCCAGAAGTGTCGTATGAGGCGAAGGGTTAAACACAGTTGGTGAAATATAAAGATCTCGATCTCATTCCCCAGGATAAGAACTTTTAATGTTGTAACTAAACGAAAACCGACCTTAGAACGCGCGCGACCATTATAGACTCACATAAACCTGCGCATGCGCGCACATTGATCTGGCTATGCACTGTTCTCCGAGTGTCTACGATTCTGTCTTCCGGATGATGGTCAGATGGCATTGTGTTAATGACATTTGTTTATATATGTGGACTCTATAGTCTATAAGGGAAGCCGGAAGCCAGTACCATGGGAAATATCCTGTCATGAGTACCGGTGCCAGATTGCCGGGAAACAAATGGTTAGCTGAACTGAACATACAAACACCAGTTGCCATATAAGCCGTCTCGCGACAACAACAACATTGTGGACCCTGCGTAAAGTATCGACCCGGCTCAGCCTAATCATGCCGCACAGGCCTACCCGGATAGACACTTTTTAGACAGCATTTACTGCTTTAAGTCCGCATGCCTATATAAATCAAAATCCTTGTTACTGACGTATAATATAAGTAAACAATACATACTTATCACTGATATAATAGGTATATATGAGCCGCCCCGCGAGAAAACCAAATTGTTGACTCTGCGTAAAATATCGACCCGGATCAGCCTAATTATGCCGTGCAGGCTTAACCGAATAGACAATTTTCGCGTCCTGAGGATTATTTGATACAGAAATCATTACTCTATACCTTTATGCCCCATGACACGGGCTGCGCAGGCTGATCTCGGTCGAAACATTACGCAGGCCATATTGTTGGTTATCTCGCCGGACGGCTCATATACTGGTGTTGGAGTATCAGTGAAATTGATCGCACGAATGGCGCAAATTGCGGTGCAGAGGTAGAGCGTCGGCCTCTCGTATATAAGGTCCCTGATTTGAGTCCCGTGATGAGCGTGTCCTGAATTTGGGATTTTTCCACGCAAACGGCGCGAGTACTGGTTTAATTTCCAGGAAGCAGACATCGAGCGTGATTAATATAAGCTGAACGGTTGCTTCGCTAACCGAAATACCGTCGAATGAGGTGTAAAGCTCCAATCTATTAAAACAATTAATTACAACAAACATGAAATATACACAATAATTTTTATTTTCATTAAACAGATATCTTGACGACAAGTGATTTCACACCTGATCACTTAATAACACACCACAATGACTAACCCAAAAGACGAGGATAACCCGAAAAGTAAGCGGAAAGGGAAAGCAGAATGGAAGAAAATTGAAAATTTAACTAAAGTAATGGGCACGTTTTCTAGGAAGAAGCACGCGCCCCGACCCCCTGGAAAGTTAAAACGGAGGGAGTCCATGCCTATAGTCCAGCTGGAGGACAATAAGGAGAAGCAGAAAACGCTGCTACGTCAAATATCGTCTACGGCGTTGCCTGCTGTAACTGACGCCGCCGAAAAAGACGAATACCCCGAAGAAACTGTTGCTACTGTTACTAAGGTTGTTCAACATAAAACGCTGACTAATAAGAGTTCGAAAAAAAGTCAACGTACGTTAGCGCTAAGTCTTGTTAAGGTATGTACTTTTGACACTATTTTGTTTAACAAAATATGAGCCGTTCCGCGAGAAAACCAACATTATAGACTCTGCGTAAAGTATCGACCCGGATAAAACCAACATTATAGACTCTGCGTAAAGTATCGACCCGGATAAAACCAACATTATAGACTCTGCGTAAAGTGTCTACTCGGGTCAGCCTAAGCTTGCCGTGCAGTCTAACCAGGACAGACACTTTTCGCCTCCTGTGGATTTTTTGTTTCAGGAATCATTACTTAATACGGAATGTGTCGATCCGGATTAGCCTGCGCGGATTGCGCAGTCTGATCTGGATCGCTACATTACGCAGAATCCAAAATGATGGTAGTATGATGGAGTAAGAAAACATATATTTTGATGTATTTTGGTTGATTTTTAGAATTGGACATAGGTGGTTATTTGCATTTAGGTCACTTACATGGAAACTATCAAACCTAATACTTTGAAACTTAGAAAACTTGTTCATATAATACCCTTCTTCACATTGTATGCTAAAGATGCTGAGTGTGGCCTGTTTATTTGGGTAAAAACATAAATTTTGATGTATTGGACAAAGTTAGTTAAGTCACTAACATGGAAACTATCAAACGTATTGAATGATAAAATTGTTGAGTGGGTCTGTTTTTTGGGGTGAATAAAACACAAATGTTGATGTATTTTGAGAATTGGACATAGTTGGTTAAGTTTTACATTTCGGTCACTTACATTGAAACTATCAAACCTATTACTTTGAAACTTGGAAAACTTGGAAAATTTGTTCATCTAATACCCTTCTTACATTCTATGATAATGATGCTGAGTGGGCCTCTTTTTGGGGGTAGAAAACATGAATTTTGATGTATTTTGGTCTATTTTGAGAATTGGTCATAGTTACTTCATTTTCTGTACATTGATTTCAAAATTTTCCCAAACAATAAAAACATTATGTTCTTCAACATATTATGAATATGTTTAATCGGATTGTGTAAGTAAGTAAGTAAGTAAGTAAGTAAGTGAGTAAGTAAGTAAGTAAGTAAATCGTTTATTATTGTGACTTGTGCATATTTACAGATTTATATACAAATACATTTACAATAACAAAGAGCACCGGCCCTATGGGCCTATAAGTCACCAAACAATACAAGAGTTATGAATAATTCCGATATTTACAAACATTGGTTTTCTATTTGAATACATAGTAAGATAGTGAAATGGGATATTGAGAATGCACATGAGTAATGTGCATGTATGTGAGTTTACCCAGTACTTAACACATGAGTATATGCAGTAACATACAAAAGATGATTATAGTATAATAGCAATCTATTTACAATTTAGGAATCTTTTAGAGTAGTCAATATGTTATGATATGAAGATAATATGAGACGAGAACGAAAGTCAGATAAGGTTGTCAAACATATATATAGCAGATCGTTCTATTGTGTTTTGGGGGTCCAGGTAACTGTTACTTAAAATAGAACAAATAAATATATTTAATATCTTTAGTTAGTATACAATTGTCTAAATGTAACCATCTTTTGTTTGTTGTAAGTATTTAGTTAAGATCATTAATTGTATTGTGTTTTTTGGGCTACTGGGGTCAAGGTCACTGTTACATAAAACATGGTAATATACTTAACATCTATAGTTACATTTTACATTTAGTAAATTTTGTTTCAATATTTGAAAAATAGCCCAAGAAAGGTTAATATCAGATGAGTGTCAGGCACCCACAGCCGGTGCTCTTGTTCATATTGTTTTGTCATTTCATTTTATCAATTTTTTGCAGTTCTGTGTTTCTGCAGCAGACTACTTGAAAAATCTATTTTATTAATAGTCAAAAACACGAAAACTCTATAAATGAAAGAACATTAATTCAACATTAAATAAAAATAATTATTGCAAAAGGAGAGAATCTGCTCATTGTGAGTAATTTATAATTTTGTGGAAGTTGTCTGGTGCAGACTGGTGCAGAGGCAGAAGAAAGCATCTGTATGTGGTAAAGGGTAAATAACAACTTGAAATTGAATTTCTATTTTTTTCTACCAGGTGAAATATAAGGGAAGGAAGCTAGATTCTTGGAAAGCTACCTGGTTGAGGCAGTTAAATTCACAATCACCTTGTCCCGAAGAACCAAAGGTAAGATCCCACATACTTCCTATAGAGATCTTTATAATGATAAATGTGATGTCTGCAAATAATGAGTACTGTGATTATTTTAGGGGAAAAGTTATCTCACTTTGTTATCTAGCCACCGTTTTATGTTTTTATATGTTTGTTCTTCCTACAGAGATCTTTATTATGATAAATGTTATTTCCCCGGTAGTTCACTCGGTAGCGACGTGGGCTGTCAATCCAGGGGTTGTGAGTTCGAATCCCGGCTTGGCCAACTTTCTTTCCGACAATTGACAAAAAATGTCAATGTGACAAGTGTTATTTGTTTTTCATCATTTGGCTTACTCTATGTGGAAAAACAACCAGTTGCTTGGGAAGTTTGTTGTCTGGAGTACTGGTGTGAGAAAACCAGGAATCATTTGAGTAGGTGAACTAGCCACCTTGATATGACTGAGAAATTGTTAAAAATGGTGTTAAACCCCAACAAATCAATCAATCAATATGTCGGCAAATATTGAGTACTTTGATTATTTTTGGAGAAAAGTTATCTACCTTTGTTACATAGCAGCCTTTTATGTATTCATGCATTTTGGAATGCAGCATGTTTATGTGTATCGTTGCTTGGATATTTTTGGAATTCTATTTTTGTAGACAACAAGGTGTCATCGGACCAATTAAATATGTTGTCATTTCTACCATCTGTTATGAATACTTTGTTGTTTGTTGCTTTTCTGTTTTTGCAGATTTCTGAAATTCATTGGTTTCATACCGAGTTTTTCACGTTTCATTCGAGATAATAGATTCATACTTTCTTTTGTTTATTTGTCAGATTTCTACTAGCATTTTCAAAATGATTGAAATAACATTAAAAACAAAACAAAACAGACTAAATAATGATAAAGACTTTATTTTAAGAGGCAACATGGTTTAGTTTATATATAAATATACAATATTAAGTGTTGACAATTAAAAAAAGGAAATGTTTGTGTCAAAAGAAAAGAAATACATGCATTCTCATTTTCATTTAAAACATAAAAATTTCAACATAATTTCATGATTATTATAATCCAACAGACT
>JAUELF010257536.1:0-11528 GCA_031471495.1 Clinocardium nuttallii
CAGGACAGGACGCATGAGTATGTGAACTGTGAGCGTGATTGGATATAAATGCTGTTGAAAACGGCCTAAACAACCCGACAATGCACTACAGACGCCTGTTGAAATCATGGTGAGCAATGGCTCCTCTTACTACACTGTTTTCTGTCCTATCTATCGCGTAGCTGGGTTGATTCGCCCAGATCCCATGAGTTTGTGACCTGTGAGGGTGGCTGATTGGACATACATGCTGTTTAGAAACGGCAACGCAACCTAACCGACCTTTGGAAACATGACGAGCAAGGGCTCCTCTTCCCACTCTGTTTTCGAAAGTTCACTTATAGGGAGTATATGCATGTGGTGGGGAACTGGGGCTTCGTGAAAATCGCTCACTCTACCACCGAAAGGCATGCAGAAGTGTGAAAAGCAAGTGACGTAAACTTACCCTTTCCCAAATGCAGATGTTGTATGCTACTTTCCAGACTTAATTAGTCATGCAACAACTCCAAGTTCAAAACCCCTACAATGCATCGTACATTTTCTACCTAAAGGCAACTTTTAATAAAAAACACTATTGCTATTGACAAGTAGTAGCTTGTGTTGGTTGTGGTACATACTTCTGTGTTATGGAAATAAATCAATGTTTAAATGTGCTGAAATGTTATCATACCTTTATACACGGCATCTCGCACACAAAACCCACTTATGGAAAATGCTATATAATTTAAAATGTCATATATTTGCTTTTTATCTCATCTATACACTGCTTCCCTTTGAAAGAATGAAAATTTGGCAAATGCCAGCGCTGAACGTAACGGGATAATAATCATAACAAGAAACCACTAAACTAACACTTAAGGCGAAAACGTACCGAATATAATATAAGTGACTAAAGGTGTTTTTTATAATCTGTAAACGATTACCAGAACAATTAACGGAATTAATGTATACAGTGTGCATGGCAACAACGGCCATACAATGGCCAACGGAAACAAACCTTTTATCAAGAACACTACGTTAAGAAATATTATCATACCCTTTTAGACGAACTGTTGAAAACTAAAGGCTTCCGTATCAAAGTATAGAATCTTTATAATCTGAAAATGAACGACTACGGGAACAATGCACTGCGTTATTATATACAATATGTAAACTAGATGCCGTGCATTCAGTTATGGGTCCGTCACACCATAACGTTCTGGTCAACGTTCTCTTAACGTTCTAATCGTTCAATCTTCGAGCGTTCTAGGGTGAGGTGGACACATCTGGCGTGTGACTAACGCATGACTAGCGTGTGACTAACACACGAGGAGCGTGTAACAGCGACCAAGTAAGACACCCCTGAAAACTATAAGCCTGTGCTGACGTGTCACTTGTGCGCGACGAACGATTAGTCAACGTTAGACAATCGTGTTGAGCGTGTGATTAACCAGTAAATAACGACAGAATAGCGTCCTGGACGCCATATGACGTGCGTTTAACGTTAGTCACACACTGCGTGCGCTAGGCGTCTGTTCAGTGGTCGTTGACAGATCGCCAGTAAGTCGTTCACTGCTAAAGCAAATAATTAATAACATGCAAGTATCGCTAGGATAACGACTGACTAACGATAGCAGAACGCGTGCAACGTTCGGCGAACGTTAGTAAAACGTTCCACGAACGTTCTTCAGCGTTCGTCAGCGTTTAAAATTAAACGTTAAAAAACGCTGCTCTCCATGAGAACTTTGGTGCATAAGTTATAGAAAAATGTCATTTCCCCTTAATGTAGGATACATACTTATATATATATATATATATATATATTAAAGAAGGGCATTCGGACTGCCGCGATAACGCCCTTAAACTAACAGAGCAAACTAATACTTAACTAAACCTGACCGATCTTTTCACTTTTGTCGCTGCCATAAACGATATATATTAAGGCTTACAGGATACAGTTAGATTGCGATCAAAGAAGATCCTTACTTTCTCTGATCGCAAGATCCTACAGATCGCTATTCATTTGCATCAGCTCAAGTATGGACCATGGGCGTGGAATTATTATTGGAATCAACTACATGTTTTATCTTTTTTCATACGAAAGTAGACATCGAAAATAAGCACTATTTTAGCAAATGAATTGACATGATTACGTTTTCGTATCTTGAAAATCCGATTGAATATAATTCATGCTGGATGTTTTGGACACGTCAATATTGAGATTAGTTTTATCCTAAGTATATTAGCGAATGCACGTACGTTTTCCAATAGCATACAGCGATGTTTAATATCTAACTTGAGTCTGTGATTTTAGTCAAAGACTTGCGATTGCTATACTGTTGGTGGTTTATTGGTGTCCGGTTATTCCGGTTGCTTTAATGTTGGTAACATGTTTGTTTCCGAATTATGAGGCGATCGTCCAAATAGCTCCAAAGTCCACACGTGATCGTCAATAGGAAAAAAAACGTTGAATCTTTTGAACTGTGTAAATACAAATCACTATGTGTATCGAAACAATCTGATCAAGTTCTACAATGTTCACATATTACTTTCACCAACAGTTATAGATTATAATAAGACACGGTACATGGTAAGGCTGATAAGAACTCCACAGCTCAGAAATGCCGACTTGTACTTTTTTAATGCACTGGTTCATATGGGATTACACATGGGATCACAACTGTAGATAGCAATTGATCTACATTGGAATTAAAAATCTGGCAACATTTAAGATTTAGTCTCTCTGTAGCGTTCATTGGTTATGATTTAGGCGGCCCGGTCATTATCTGATTTACACAACTCGTTGCTAGTTATTTACCAAATGTGATATGTAGTGTCTTCAACCATGAACATATTCAAGTGAAAAACTAACATCTCAGACATTGGAAGTATGCTTTTGATACGGAGTTGAGGATAAAAGTGAACATTCACAAAGTGAGCATCTTCTTTATATTCACCAAAGTGTTTTCAAATTCCAATACCGCTGCAAAGACACCATGTCTAGCATGTATCCTCCAGGAAAGCAGTTTGAACTAATTATCATACACTTCGGATGCTCCAATCGGAATACAGTGGACTCGAAAATAGAAAAGGGAACCAATTAATTTCTTTCATTGGCATGGTTCGAGGGATCCCTTGAGTTATGCTTGATTAATTGATATATTTTAAGCTTCGTTATTCATTTAAACTCAAATGATGATTATGAGTATCAAACATCTGGAAACATCATATGAAAAAAACACCACTGCGGCAGTTTTGATCATTCGTCTGAAGAATCAGAACTGCTGCTATGCTGTTTTAAATTAGCTGACACATCTAAGGAATTGGATCAAATTGGTTCGAATCAAACGATATATTCCAATTTTCACATGCATGAATGGTCGCGAGGCCAATTTACAATAAGTTACGACAAGAGTATGCGCATTCAAACACTTTTATTCTTATAAGATACATACACACATAACACAGATCTTAAATTGATATACACACACTGAAGCACGTACATAAGTATAATTGCGGTTTAGAACACCAAACAGTATAAGATGTCTCGAGAATAGAATACATGTGTTATTTTAAGAGCTAGCAAGCTTGTGGAATTTAAAATATTATGTCGTCGATAGAGTTTACGTTGGTACAGGTGTGTGAACATCTAACATAGGTAATTTAATACTACAAGGTAGTCCTTTGTTTTTGTTCACCAGCAATTACCTTTTATTGTGGCTAATGTTTTAAATTTATACTAGAAAGAAGTCGAGATCTAAATTTAATTAATTCGAAATGGGAAATATATATTCCCCTCCTCTAGTGTTGGGATCCCATGTAATTTAATTTTCAATCAGCTTCATTGTCTACAGTAGACATAACTCACACTGATCAGTTATAACATTTTCCTCTAATGATCAAAATGGACTTCCAGTGAAGTGTGTTCTAAATTGTGTAATACTAAATAGTGAAGATTCTTAGTATTCTATGGTGGTTATTGTTTTTTTAACAAAATGTCAGTTATTCTATGCCTTTGGTCAACTGAGGGTTTCAGTCTATTTATGATGTCATTATCCGCTTCTAGATTTCCCGTACTTGTCTTTGTAATTACTATATGTGTAATAAGAATGCTGTGGAATACAGCAATAGCCATTACCATTGCCTTCATTGTCGCATACGTAGTTCGTGGGGCAGGGGTCCTCCTTGAACCGTTTACACTCGTCCAAATCTGAAAATATGCAGACATATTCCTTGCAACGTAATAACATCAGAGCACCGCCTGCCTTTTTCCGAAGTCGAACAATGGGTATTACTTAATAATTATTAAAGCCAGAGTTCTGTGACTTGGTATAGACATGCGTATTGTTCCTAGGAACACGTGTTCAAGTTTCATTTGAAAATATTGAACTGTTTTTGAGTTATGAGGTAGGATTATAGTTTTTTGGCGACGCAGACGCTGACGACGATCATAATACCCCGACTTTATTTTTTCGAACAACAGACGAGTTCAATAGTAACCATAATACTACTTATAATGATATAAACAACAATTACAATGGTAATACTAATGATCCTTATAAAAATTAGCTCCGTAGCAAGGCAGTATAAATATTTCTTTATACAAACACATAGTTATATAATATTTTGACAGAGGGGTTTCAACGTTCGGCCTGAACAAAGCCGCATGCTTGTCTTTATCTGTGAAAGTCTAGTTTATCATTGGTTGCCATCTGCTTCACACAGATTTGATTGGTTGACCGAATAACGCAATATTCATCCACTTGTTTTATTATGTCAAAGGAGTTGTAACATTTGTAACCCGATCTGAACTATCTTTTGACCTCAAGGTCAGTCTTGTTTGTAAACATCTCCTGTGATTTGACCCTACATAATTCACGAAGAGAAATTGCTCACGACAGGCAATTTCACTTCTGTCGCGATGGTTATTACTATGACGTCACGAATCTATGAATTACAATGGTGCATATAGTAACGGCAATTACACGAACGGTTATTTGATTCCCTCTACTTAAACAAGTACTGTGTGAACCGAATGGTATTTTCGGAGTTGGGTGCATTCATTTTCACAAGACCAACACAAATGTATGATCTTTTAAATATTTCTTTCTGGCCTACTCCATCATTACTTGTGTGTCATGGTGGGGATGTTTCTTAATATAAATATTTCTATGTGCACTTCTACATCTCCTCTTAACCGATCACAATTCTAAATTGAGTAGTTTCAGTACTTTGGTTTTGATTTCTTTTAAAATAATGTCACAGATGAACATAACATGACGAAGGCTTAATCGCCGAAAGGTTGAACACTCGTGTTGTTGTTTGTGTTTCATCTACATAACAATTATAGAAAAAGCGCTGTTAAATATAATGTTTTTTCAAACTCATATATAAAATAAAAACGAGCAATGCGTCCTTTTATGGCGATAATTAACTTGTAGCCTGTACAATGAAAGATGTTTCTGTATAACTTAAATATTTTGATCAATTGTTCAACAGTTTTATTGAAACCCTATGTACCTTGGTTACGAGACAACAATGTTGACAATGCATCACATTCTGCCAATTAAGCCAATTAATTTGTTTCTTTATATAAGTAGCCAAAGACGAATCACATACCCTCCTTTATGTAACTATGAATAGTATAGTATGATGTAAAGAAATGATGAAACATACCACTTAGCATTACGAAGGGTTCATTGGTATACATTCTCGGTACCCAGGCTACTCATAAAATATATCATATATGTTATGAATAGCCTGGGTACCGAGGATGTTGGTATAAAGAATATGAAATACCGGAAGTTCTGGTAAATACCTGATATAACTTATCTAAAACTAAAACTAAAATATGTTGAAAGTGGCATAATATATTAGCACTCCATTTTATAATGATCGATTGTTTAATAATATATTAAAACTAAATGTACATTTTGACAACGGTGACACACAGGTTGGCAATGCATCCCTTTCTGCCCATTAGGCCAATTTGATTATTAAATACAGGAGCCAATGACTAATACTAATAGTATTGACAAATAACCCAAGCAACGCTGTTAAAGTGTTGAATACGTCAGCCGTGTGATATACAGGTAATATCGTCTTGTGTGTGTTATCCTCTCCCCAACCTAATGCAGTTGAACCATTTACAGCAGATAGAGAGTTAAAATTAACATGGAATCGGTAATTTTTTTCTCCATAAATAACCTTTTTGTAGACCTTAACTCATGTTAAGGACCGTAAACTGAACCTATTTGTTTTCAATCAGATAACAATCATAATTTAAGTACAACACATCAAGGATTTACCATTACAGTTGACGCCGTTTCCTGTATATCCTTTGTTACAAGTACATTTGAAGGATCCATTCGTATTTGTACATTTGGCGTTCTTGTCACAGTTATCGGTTCCCGTTTTACACTCGTCAATATCTATAACCATTGACACATAATATAAAATAATATAGTATTAATACAGGAACATAATGTAATGGAAGGTTAGTGTTCCCATTCACAAACTAGTATACACACCATTTTTATTCTTATAGTAAAGTAACAACAACACTATTAAACATTATTACATATCTATTTACAGTGTACTGAAGAATAAAACTGGTGTCAAAGACTCATTGTGAATATGGACACTGGAAGTTTAGTTCATGCTGAATATTCAAGCCCAAGTCAAGCTTTAGTGAATAGAATGGCTAACTATGACAAGTGGGTTAAGGGCATGGATCTTTGGTATGATTAAACCGCCGCGATATTTAAGTTAACACCGTTGTAGAAATATATATAGTTCGAATTAAACTATTACGATTTAATGCGACGTTATCTCAAACGTTTGTTAAAAGCGTGCGTGACGTCATTTCAAGTCGACCGGATTTCTGCACCTGTATAGTAATAGAAAAAATAAGTTTCTTTATATGTTTATTATAAATTATTTGTTCAAAAATTTAATAAATAATAATAATTAATAATTAGTATTAAATAAACGGTCATTGAGCTCTCAAAACACATGTATATTATTTACAAACATTGTATAAGGGTGACATTAAGTTTAGCAATGTAAGGCCAATTAATTTCTAGTTTGAGTATGAAACTACTTTAACATAGAGTCTATATATGATGAAATGGTCCATGATGTCAGAAACTATCACTTATTTTGAAGGGTGTAAAATAAGATGGATTATACGGCTTTTTAAATGTTACACACAGGTAAAAGTATCTCACGATTTCAAGTAAATGATGCAATTACTTAGTTTTATCGCGTCGTTTTTAACAAATAAGAAATATATACAATTGATGACAAGATAGTAAGTAATGTTCAAAATGCCAAATCATTAGCTGTGGAAGGTCGCAATCTAAATGAAGATAGTTTAAACTTAATTATACTTCCAGCTATTATGTAAGCGCTACTTTAGATTACAATAAGATAAATGTTATCTGCTACATGGGTCACTTTCATACTGATCTTTGCCCCGAGTATTACCTTCTCATTTGTATCCATCCCATGTAATATGTTATACGTGAATGATCCGTCAGTGTTAGTGACGTTCTTATCACATGTGTGTGTTTCTTCTTCACATTCGTTCCTATCTGAAAGCAGATTATAAAATATTCAGTATTTTTTGAAAACCATATAGTGTATCTGAGGCTAAAGCAATGTCATCTGCAAACATTTAAAGAAACATTTCAATTGCAAACGAGTTTGTCTTAGCATCGCAGGTGTAGTCATATGCATATTTGCATTTGTAACTACCTCGTATGCATTCGGAAATGTGGGACGATAGTTACAGGCAGTCGGACTAGGGCATTCATTGACGTCTATAAACGAATGGAAATGAGTGTACCTTGGTTTGTTGGAATGGTATTTAACAATATTTCAGTTATACCAATGTCCGAAGCTTCCAGCGGCTTTGTCTTCATTGTACTACTATGTATAGATATTCTAAGACATGTAATGAAATAGAAAGTTACTTTGACATTTCAGAGTAAAAACCTTACCTATATTTAAGACAAGTTTACCTTGGCATGTCAAGTTGAAAAATACCTATAATTACCAATACATTGTTACCCATGACAGTTTTCATTAACTGTTGTGTATATAGTTATGCCGAATGGTCAGGCTCAGATAAGTTTTGATCGAGTCATAATACTCGGCAATATTAAACCTAATTATTTATGCCATAAATATATTTTATATAATTTCATATTATTTTATCAAATTGAAACTTTGCGCCGTTTATCTAATTATATGTGTGTGTTAATTCAACAAAAGCACATATTAATATGGCTACAGGAACATTAAAATAGGTTAAAACATGATAGTGGTTATGTATGATTGCGAAGAACAAGACACATAATAAAATGAAATGTTATTTTGTGGGTGGTTTTAATTTATCAAAAACACATATTCATGTAATAAATGTTATACTTTTCGTGAAGGTCAAACTTTATTGGATTAAGGAATACCTATGCCTCCATGTTTGACGTTCCATGTGAATCCCGGTAAACACTAGCATCGTTGTTGGCACAGTTCGTGTTTTTGCAACACGGCTGTTTGTCGCATTCGTCTATATCTGGATTATAGAATTTAAAAATGGTTAATCATCAAATGGTCTATAAAATACACTTGACTATTGAACATTTGAAGCTGATATTGTCTAACGAATAACCTCGAAATATCCACGATCGGGGGATTGTTGGAATTATACGCAATATATTGATGAACTGCCAGCTTATTTTTCAATTTATATCTCAGCCTCTATTGCTTATAGTATTAATAAAAATGTTATCTGGAAAACAGCAATTGTTACGTATGGAAAATCAGAAAATCAGAAAAAACGACACACCAGTTCAAGGAAATGGACCGAGTTAAACAGTTTTCTCATGTTTAAGTTAAAAAAGAGGAGTGCTCTGGAAAAATAAATATATGTGATTTTGATAAATGGTACATTAATTACAGACATGTCGCTAAATCAAAGTTATCTGATATGATAACACGGACACTGTTTCTTGGAATGTTTGCGGAATTATTTGTGGTTAATTGTCAAATAGTGTTTCAGGTCTTACTGTGCAAATACACTGATTGATTCGGAATTTCGCTTGTTCGAAAATCCCACGTTGGTGTTCCCAGGGAAACAACAATACTCGTATATTTTATATCTGCCGTGCCAAAATACCGCACACACACACATATACGTATGTAATACCAATTCACCACTCATATAAATTTGCATTGCATTGATAAGCACCACACATATACTCAAGGCAAATGTACCTCTCATATATATTCATATGTTATTCCAATTTACCAACTATATATATATATATATATATATCTAAAATTATACTTTATGTCAAAGCACCATTCATTTATATTTATACATTAAATGCCAAAGTACCTGTCATATATATTCATAAGCACTTTCAAACAACCACTCAGATATATTTACATATTCACTACCGAAGCAAGTCTTATTTGTTTTTATATTTACAATGCTAAAACACCTTACATATATATCATTCTATTTAATGCCAAGCATGTCTCATATATATTTAAATGTAAATGTGCAATGCCAAAGCACATCTTTTAATAATTACAATGCGACTGACAATCCTATATATTTGATTATGCAATGTCAGATAAACACTCATATATGCACGTTTATGTAAATATTCAATCTATGTCAATATTGGTACACTTGCCGGATGGCGCGTAAACGCATTTATTATTGAAAGGATTCAGACATTCATTATTATCTATTGAAAATACCAGTCATATAATATAAGTTGAATCGAGTGGCAAGAGAATTGACGTTCCTTTCGGAACATTGCAAATGGCATATGGTATCACACAAACGCTAATGGCGAAAAGCACGACACTGCAAGTATGCAATTTGCGTCAATTACCATTAAATGAAAGACTCTTACTGTCGGACATTTGTATGACATGGTCCATTCAATCATTACTGAACACATGTAACACATTGAACAGAGAATAGCTCGAATTAAGTTTAAATGAAAGGTTTTCACAATCGACTTTAATACTTTAAATATGGACTTAGCAAAACTAAAATAAATTGTGTATGTGAATATTGTATGGAAAATAAAATCAATAGTGTTGTTACATTCATCCTGAATATCTAAACTGTCGCATGTTAGATACGTAACTCTATCAGTTTACATACATGGATTATAGATTGATCTATTAGACACTTGAGCCGTTACACGAGATAATCAATATTATGGCCTCTGCGTTATGTATCGTCCAAGATCAGCCTGCGCAGTCCGCACTGGCTTATGGAACAGAACATTCACAGGGGCGAAAAGTGTCTGTCCGGGTGGGCCAGCGCGGCATTTTTAGGCTGATCAAGGTCGATACGTTTACGCAAAGTCAATTAGGTTTGTTTTCTCGTAGTACGGTTCAACTTTGATGCTAAGTAACAGTTCGATTTGCAGAAAGAAACACACTTACCTTCGTCACATAGATAACCGCCGTATCCAGGTTGACATTCACATGAAAGAAAGTACTTGTCGTATACTGTCTTTAAAGTACATTCCTCAAATGCGTTACAATTACCTGTAGCAAACAATTTGAGAACTGTTCATCTCAAATATAGTTTATTTACGGTCTCGATCTGAACATAATTGTGTACAAGTCAAGAACAGCACCTTAGGTCGTGAAGTGGTAGAGTGTCCACCTCCTGTGCATGAGGTCGAGAGCTCGATCCCATACCAAATATTACGTAATATTTGTGCCCGGGGTTATAATAAACATATCAGAAGTATTGGTAAATGTCGTATATAACTATACAGGTGTTGTAAGCGGCGAACAAACACAAATGGATCTAGTCAGGCGAAATGACATCATAAATTATCGTCCCAATTCAATCCTTGTTAAATTTCTTAAAATCTTTTATTTATTCAGATTTGCCATAGATTAAAATCTGGTGTGTGTAAATAATATAATTTCTTAATATCATTATATTATATATTATTATTATTATTATTGTTATTATTATTATTATTATTATTATTATTATTATTATTATCATCAGACGAGAAACGCATTGTATACAATTATAAAAGGTTAAGAGTTCTTGAAATTCTAATCCTTTCCATGATCAAATCAATGTAAGCAATTTCTCGTTGGTACACCTTTTTAGCTCCACTGGCTGAAAGCCAGTCGAGCTTATGTCATGGCGAATTTTCCGTCGTGCGTGCGTGTGTCTGTGCGTCCGTGCGTTAACTGTTTCCTTTAAACGACTTTTTCTCCCTAACCACTTGGCCAATTTGGTTGAAACTTTGTATGAATCATGCTCTCAATGTCATTTACTAAATCCCTTCAAATTATTTTGATCCATTCCGAAAGTGTCGATCCGATTTTCAAATAATTTTGAAGAAATGTTCCTTGGGTGACCCTTTATTAGGTTCTTTCAAGAAATGTTGATTGGTTGAAAAACATTGCTGCCAGGGGGCGGGGCTATTTTGCCTTATATGGCTATAGTGAAAACTTAAAAATTCTTCTTCTCCGAAAGTTTCAGGCCGATTTTTAAATAATTTTGTAGAAAT
>JAUELF010257547.1:0-11528 GCA_031471495.1 Clinocardium nuttallii
TGTTAACACAATAGTCTTTATTTTTGATTGTCACAATAACGCCTTTAAGATCCAGCCAGTAGAGCATAGGCCCTCATCCTCTTGTTTTAATTGCAGTTGCAGTGTTGTTGATTGTATCGTATATTTATATTGTTAAATTGTTTTTTATGTCTTCAACACAGTTTGTTACAGGAACCAGCCATTGTGTCTATGGATGGCAATTTTGGATTAGTACACCAAAAATCATCTGGTGAAGGCCATGGACAGCAGTCTAGTAGGCATGGGGATTTGTTCTTCCAAGAACATGTTGATGTCAAGCATTTCATGAACGACTACTATTCTGACAAAAAAAAATCAAACATCTGTAAGTCTTACATCCTGTGTTAATCTTGGCTTAAGAAGTTGATTCAAGACCAAAGTAATTGATAAAGCAGTAATCACTGAATTATAACCCTTTTTTTTTCTTTGGTTTTCCTTTCTTATATAGTATCTGTTAACCATTTCAACTTTCGAAATGAACACTTTTTACCAAATTCACAATTGATTGTTTTATAGTTTCACTGGCCGAAAGCGAGTCAAAGGTTATGGCATGGCTAATTGTCTGTCATCCATGCTTTAGCTTTTGGATTCAAGCAACTTCTCCTCTGTAACCACTTGGCCAATTGGGGTGAAACTTCACTGATCGCTCTCAAAATCCTTCAATATTTTTAAGAACTTCGACTACTGTGGAATAGAAAAATGGGCCAAAAGGCAAAACCATTTAAAAATCTTCTTCTCTGAATCTGCTTGCAGGATGTATTTACACAGGGATGTTCATTGGGCAACTCTAACAAATTCCTACAAATCTTATGAATCCATGAAGAACTTTGACTACTGGGTCATGGAAAAGGGACCCAAAATGCGAAAACTTAATTTGCTGTGTTACATTTGTGATCTCCCTCCTAACAAACTGGTGGTTATTTCACATAAACAAAACATTTGCACAAAGTCTAGCGTTTTTTGTAATAAAACCCCATACGTATGTGTGGCTTTGAAAAATGAAAAACATTTTTGTCATATTCACAAAATTATATCTAAATTTACAGGTTAAGCTATGTAGAATTGTCAGTCATTAAGTTTCTTTTCTAGGAATGTTCTAATTTCCAAGCCGGAAATGCCATTCGATCAAAGATGAAATCGAATAAGCTTGATATCACAGGCGTTTTTGGAAGTGTTTGTAAGCATGATATTCCAGTGCTCATGTTGGACATGTTTCATGGAGAAAGGTAGATATTTAATATATTTATACAATATATGTTATATTCCATGTTGTTACTGCAAGTCGTGACTCAGAAATAAGTCATTAACAATTATCTGCTGATTTACTGAAGTTAAAACAAATTGTTTACACCTACAATAAAAAGGAAATACATAACTACTTCTGTCCTACTTCCCTGTATTTCCATTACTTACAACATGACCTGTCTGACATTGGAATAAACACCAATAAGCAATAAAGAACATGGAGTAACTTAGCATCATTGAAGAAAGTAAACATGATAAATTGATGTTTCCAATATTGTTAACATAATTTTACTGAAATTTGAATTAAAGGAAGGTGGGAAACATATCTGAGAATGAATTGTCATATCCAAAAGCACACACTGTGCAAAAAGAATGTTAAAGTTAATATGCTTGAACAATTTATCAGTATGTATCAACAAGGTTTTGACCGTTTGTAAGTAGCATAGTTAAAACGTAATTGAAGATGTGTAATAATAAAAGAACCTGCCTCACACAGACTGTTGCACCATAGGATATTGTTATAAGAATCTGACAACCATTGTTAACATTTGAGGTGTGTCTTCTCAACACCTGGAAATGAAAATTTTGATTTTTTCAATTAAGTGTTTCAATTCATTTGAACAAAGAATGTTATTTTGATATAACCTTATTTTCCTTGTCCTTATACAGTCAAAGTGTGGTTTGCATGACAAATCACTTTGCATAATTCAGGTGAGCGATTCAGGGTCATCATGGCTTGCTTGTTAACAGTACATGCATATTAAGTGGACTCATTTAGACCGGGACTGGGGATTTTCCCAGGCAATGGACTGTATGACTCGTCTACTTTCAGCCAACCAGCTGTTGTTTTGATTGTTAGTAAACCTAAATCCACATATATTATCATACTTACCCCCGTCCCCCTTCTTCCTTGAAGGATAATGAAACCACTGCAAAATGTTATTATTCAGCTATTATTGATTTGCTTGTAATATTTTTCTCGAATAACCAAAATCAAGCTGAAATAAAAATCATGCAATCTCGTTATTCCATTCTAGTTCCACTAAGACAAATTGTTCATTTTCAAAATATATTCTATACTACATAAGCCAATCACATTGAATCAGGAATGTTATTTATATAAATTAATAGTTGGTTGAAGTGGAAAGGATTATCAAAGCATTATTGACTAGAAGTATCAAACCTTAACATTAAGGAGAATTAAGTTTGAGTTCTTTCATGCATGATTTGATTTTGTCTCTAAGGTTAGGCTACCCTGCATTTATACTTCAGAAGGTATTGCAAGACCGCAATAAGGATCTTCTTGTAATGTATGACATAGCCTGTACACTACACAAGCATTTTCAGGTTAGGATATAAACTTAAATAAAACATGTTCTTAAGGTAATTAAAGTGGCATAGACCTTTCAAGACATTGTAACACCAGTCTTTGTTTGAAAACTTGGAAGACGCTAAGATTGAGTATAGATCAATAATTTGGTCACAAAAGTGCAGACTTTCCTTTACAAGAATTATACCATAAGCCATATTGGTTCCTAGATCACCACAAGGTATACAGAGAATCAATTAATAGTAGTTTTACTTATTGACCAGGACCAACATTCTGGTTTGCTGGACATTTGCATTTATGTGTTATATAATTGTTAGAAAAGCAACTATAACAACAGTGTTAGTTGTCTTATTCCACGGGATGAAAGCCAGTCCAAGACAGTCTATGTTTATGTCATGGCGAATTGTCTGTGCGTTAACTTTTGGCTTCAGACAACTTTTAAGGCAATATAGGGAATGGTATGATTATTTGCCTTATGACAGTGGAGTGATGCTGGCCTTCATCTGCCTCTAGTATGAACTATCTCAATCTATATAATGAGATTGCTACCTGAAATCTAAGTCACCAATTAAGTTAAATTAGACTACTTATATCGCTCCGAACATTGTTCAACCATAATAATCTTTAAAACATTTAGTCCTACCCTTGACGTCACAACCGGAAGTGAGGAACATATGTTCTCATAATTTATAGAAGCAACAGTTTGTTTGGTGTCAACAATACTACATTTACTATAAAGAATAGCCATGAAATGAGACAGTGATTAACATATTGCTGACAACTGCTTGGTTGTGAAACATTGTTGTTTAATGCTACTTGTTCTTATTTTCCAGAAGAACAATTGCACTGAAGTATTGCAGGAGTGCAAATTTGCTGTTCCAGCTTTTCACAGTTTTGCACACAATATGGCCTGTCAGGTAGAATCATATTCTTATTTCTTGTTTTATTATAATGTTTAAAAAGTTTGAAGAGTATATATGTTTAAAAAGTTTGAAGAGAATATTGCGAAAAATTACAGTTATATGATTGGTGCTCCCCCATAGCTCATTAATTGAGGTTTAATGCTGTTTTAGCTCAGGGTTGACCGGTGACAAGCACAACTTTCTATAAATGTCTTGGTACAAATACACTGTTTACAATTTGAAAGTGAAAGTAGTTATTTCTGTCGACTGCTTTTCGTGAAGCAATGATTAACTTTGAAATAAACATATTAACCACTTTGTTTTTGAAGTTAAAATATGAAAAACCAGATATGGGCAAGTGAGGTTTTTTTTACGGACTATAAAAATATTACAGAACCCCTAGATAGCATATAAACATATATGGTTATGTCACTGCAAATGTTTTTATGGTAATATTTTGCAGCATTTTCTTTAAAAATGACTTTATATTTATTCTTATATTATGGCTCAACTGCAGGTCACTGGTGTCTTTTGAAACTGATTTACATGCAATTGTTCAAATGTAAATGCTTGTTAGAAATGCAGACATAATCAATTTCATATTAGTTGTCTCTGCTTCAGATACTGCCATTTTAAAGATTGTATCCTATGTGCCTCCCCAGGCATTGTAGCTGTAAACTTTTCTTTACTCACATTTTCTTATATTATAGATGTCATGCTTTCCAAACATTTCAGATGTAAAGGAAATTCAAAATGCTTGCAACAAGCCAGATGGCATCAAAACCTCTTGTTTACACCTAAATTTCAATTGCATTCTTATGTGTAGTAGACAGATGGTAGTTTTAAGTTGATAGTAAAAGATTTACCTATATAGTGAAATAAAACAGTTTTCTAGGTGTCTGTAATTTAAAAAGGATACTAGCATTGCAGTTATAATGTATTGTCATTTCAGCTCAAGTATGGACAGCGATTTGCTCTAGACACAGGCCTAACAGATGGTGAGGGCATAGAAAGACTTTGGTCATACCTTCGGGGCTTTAAACAGATCACAAAAGAGATGTCGATAAATAACAGACAGGATCTTTTAACAGACGCCTTACTGCATCACTCTTCAAAAGTAATCGGCAACCTAGGTAGTAATATTATATAATATTTTTTTTACAGCCGTTGATTTTTCAATGGTAAAGAAATTGCCACTCAGGATATAAAATATAAGCACAAAGTACGAGGTGAGCTTTTGTGATCACTCATCATCGTCGCCTGTACGTCCGTCTGTTTACATTTCCTACGAATTACTTCGCCTAATAATCCCATGGACTTATTTAAAAAAATAACTTCACAGGAATGTTCCTTAGGTGGTCCTCTTTTATAGTTTTTCAACAAATTTTATTCAAAGTAGAACTTGCCAAAACTTTAAAAATCTTCTTGTCCAAAAGTAATAGCTTGATTTGAAAATAATTTTGCACAAATGTTCCTTGGGATACCCTCTACCAAGATTGTTCATTTTTTTCTGTTCTGTTGAAAAACCTGGCTGCAAGGATGCGGTGCTTGTTTTCCTTATATGTGCATTGTTATATCTTAAAAAATATTTGTCTCAAAAAGAACTGGCCTGATTTTAAACTTATTTGGCACAAATAACCTTTTACCAATGTTATTCAAATACATCTGATCCGTTGAAAAACATGGCCACCAGAGAGAGGGTTGTTTTCCTTATATGTATAGAGTAAACACTTCTAAAACTATTGAAGTTCTATTAAATCAGGTGAGTGATATAGGGCTATCATGAGCCTCTTTTTTTTATTTCAAGTATCAAATCTCTGTTTCTGTGGTTCAGTGAAACCCCTGCATATAACCTCAGCTGCTTATTTTCATTACATTGCATAAAAGAAACCCTTAAGTACTTTAATAATCTTACATTCCTTTAAACTAACATGGCTGAAATTCTCGAAGTCAGCTTTTGTGATTGTGTTTTGTCCGGTGTGTCTGTCATATATTGTCTGGCATTACCTTTTGATTGTTAACATGATAGAGGTCACATGTTTATACCGGATTACCATCACACATGCTAGGAATGTTTGTGCTTATGATTTCTCAGTCCTTTTCAAACTGGGTAAATCTTTGGTAAAAAGCTAGGTCACTATGTAAAATCAAAGAATCACCTTGGTAATGTAACACTCCATATAACACATTATTGGTCACAAATGTCATTCAGTTATCTTTGCAAATGTTTTTCTTGAGGGTATCACAGATCAGTTTAAAACTTGATCTGGGGAAAAGGGTCAAAGCAAAGAAAACATTCAAAGGCCTTTTTTTCATCCGATTATCATCCCAAGTAGGTAGGATTGATGATCCCTGCTAAAATCATTCAAATCTTGCACATGGATTAGGCAGAGACCCTTCCCTTGTAATTCTAAATGTTATACAAATACTGTATAAGTTAAGAGGTAGTTTCAAGTGAACCATATCAGCAGTTTTGACATGGATTTAACCCTTTCCCTCATATAGACACCTCTGCAGCTGACTACTTTGGAAAAAGAAAGTGACCACATTTTTTTTCTCTTTTATTTCATGACCTGTAAATATCAATGTATATATTTCCTGCCTTCAGTTTTATTTTCACTATTTTGCCAGAAACACTGATTTTTAGCCCCACTGGCTCATGTCATTGTGAATTGTGTTAACATTTGGCATCAAACAACTTCTTTGGTACCATTGGGCCAATTTGGATAACACTTCACAGGAAGCAGTCTTTCACTGATCTCTCTCTGATTTCTTCAAATCTTTTGGATCCATTGACAACTTTGATTATTATGGATTAAAAAAAGGGGACCAAATGCCAACACTTAAAAATATCTTATCCCAATCTATTTGCTGGATTTTAATGAAAGTACACAGGAATCATCCTTAGGGGTCGTTCTACCAGATTCCTTCAAATTTTATGGATTCATTGAGAACTTTTGACTACCACAGCATTAAAAAAGGGCCCAAAATGCAAAAAACTTGAAAAAAATCTTCCTCTCCCATTTGCTTGTTATATTGTCATGAAAATACACGGGAATGATACTTTGGGATCCTTTACTAGATTCCGTGAAATCAATTGGATCAATTGAACTTTGACGTGGCATTAAACAAGGTGTCAAAATATAAAAACTTGCCAAATGAATTAACCCTTCACTATCTGCAGACACTTTTTAATGCTATAGCAGCAGACAACTTGTGAAAAAATTGTTGCTAAAGGTGAAATTGCTCATGAAGAGCAATTTTTCCTATGGCCACAATGCTTTCAACTTTATTTAATAATTAAGCTATCTTGTGGAAATTTTCCAGATTTTTGTCACTATTTTTGGGGAATGGTCTGCTGCAGATTTATTTTATATTGTAAAGGGTTAACATATGTTCTCTTTGTAACCTTAAATAAATATTATTGTTGCTTATTACAGTAACTCTATAGAAACACTTGAAGATGAGGAAGAAATAATGAAGAAGCAACAAGAACTAAATAGGTAAAAGAATAACAAATGTAACCTGTTGCAATTTTTTTTATTTTTGCCATCATTATCTTGTGGAACTTTTGGTTAGAATAGTTTTCACCCATCCTGGAATTTTTACAACTGGTCCACCTAATGCTTTAAATTTGACTCTCATCAAAGTATATTATTTCATGCACATTAAATCATAATTTTCAGTCATCACTTGTGCTTTTAAACTTGCAATCTTAAAAAGTTGATGTCAGAAGAATTTTGGATGTTAGTGATATCCTGTTTTGTGTGTAATGTTGACAAAAATGTTTAATTTCCAAAAGCAAAATAAATATGGGGAAGATTTCATGAAAATGTTCATTTAAAAGTTTTTTCCAAGAGATATTTAATTCAGATCCATTTGGTAATCTGTTCTTCAGTGAACTTAAAAGATACTGACATTGTGAATGATTTAATAGGAAAACATAATATATTAAAATGCTTTAACCTTTTTAATGAAGAAGAGGAAAAACCATCAATGACGTAGCATAAAATTAATATGTTTGACATTATATAATACTCATTAATATGTATTAAATGTTATAAATACCAGTGAATGTATATATGATATTTGCAGGATCACAAAGGAATCCAAGCGTTTGCTTAAAAAGTGTGAAAAGAAGGATTTAAATCTGGACAGTGCAGCAGGGCAGGTAGTTTTGAATACCTTGTTAAGAAAGAAACGACAAGCTTCACTGAGAATATTGAAAGACCTATCAACAGAGAGACAGTATCTTTCATCTGTAATGAAAACGTATGCAGGTTAGTATTGAAACGTTAAATATGTATATCAGGGATAGCCATTATGCCTAGCAAACGCAGCTTCCCCTCCAGCCAATGAATGGTAAGGGAAGGAGAGAGATCAACAATTCATAAGATGACAAAATGAAAAAAGAATGATAATTGAAAATGATTTAGAGAACGAAAAATACTAATAATAATGAAAAATACTTATAATGCTGTGCTGACTTTAAATTAATGTTTACCATTGAATTAAAGCATTTTCTCAGTCAGATAAAAGTGATGATGCACTTTGTTTGAATTGTCTGTTATTTTCACTGGTTTTTAGCTCACCTATGCACGAAGGTCACGGGGTCAAATTTATGGAATATCTTGTTAACACTCTTGAAGCAACATTTTTGGCTTGAGCATCTTGAAATTTTGTTAGAATGTTTGTCTTGGTGATATCTTCGGTCAAATTTAAGAATATATTGTTGACATTTAGGTGAGGCCATAATGGCCTCTTGTTCACATTAGGACCAATACATGCACTATATTCCCAAATATTTTACATTCATCTTGCAATGTGCTGCTATGAGTAATCAAATTTATATAATGTAAGAGATATTTTGACCTTTTTGAACCTTTTTAATGGTATTTTCTGTGATTTCTTTTCAGATGACCAAGGTGTTGGGTTAAGAGTTAGCAAACAGTTCTCAATCAATTCCAGTAAAATGAACAAAGAACTGCTAAATTTAAATGTTGTAAATACAGAACCTGTAGTGTTTGCATCTATAGCTTCTCCAAATTCTGATGTTTTCAAAGAACTAGAAGAATCTACTCTTAGCAGTCTGCAGCAAAAGGCGGTTGAATTATTGTCCTTAATAGATCATTCACGAGAGGAGAAGAATTTTATAGATAATGACTTGGAAAAGCTGTCAGATTATTTTTGTAACCAGAGTAAATCAATTTTAGAAAACATCCAAACTACTGATAATTCATCACTGCACAGATATGATAAAGGGAAAATTTCTTTTTTATACAATGCACACTACAGCATTGAAGAATTTTGGATGTCTTTTGTTAAAAACGAACTATTAAGTAATACAGATGCAATTCCATATATAGTTCATGAACAACTTGCTTCAGTAATATACACCCAGATAATAGTGAGTTTGGCAAAGATATCTTGCAGGACATAATGGAAAAAATTAATGTTTTTGAAAGTAATACAACTGTCAATCAGGAAAGCAGTGATGAAGAAGAAGAAGAATTATAATCTCATGTTAATGATTCATGTATGTAAACAGCAATTCCATTTTGACGCTATTCCAATTCAACAACTTCACATCACTTCATTGTTTATATATTATTCCTTGATGCAGGTATCAACCAAAAAAACTTTGGAATAATATATAAACTAAATGTGTAAGTGTAAATGTTTTCATTAGTTTCAAGAATTTGACATTCTTATAAATAAGGATAATTGTAAAACTAAATTTAACATTAATGACATCAAAAAAGCGGCTCTAAACTAATTCTGCAGCAAAAGACAGTTGAGTTATTGTTCTTAATAGAGCATTCACGATAGGCGAAGAATTTTATAGATAATGACTTGGAAAAGCTGTAAGATTATTTTTGTAACCAGAGTAAATCAATTTAAGAAAACATCCAAACTACTGATAAATTTTGACATGCTTATAAATAAGGATAATTGTTAAATTTAACATTAGTGACATCAAAAAACCTGTCTCTAAACGGAGCAAAATAAAGCATGTTCTCATGATTGTGTTTTTTATGTAAATTTAATAGATTGTAAAGTTCACATTATTGTGTTTAGCTCACCTGTCACGTAGTGACAAGGTGAGCTTTTGTAATCATCTGACGTACGTTGTCTGTCCACAATTTCTTGTGAACACGATCAAGTCTTCATTTATTATCAGGTGTTTACCAAACTTATTCAGTAGCTAGATACCCATGAGAGCTCAGTTCCGTTCGAAAACTAGCCAGATTTGTCCATGCATGAAAGGATTTTGGCCCTTAAAAACTGTCAAAATACTATAATTGACCTTGTGAACAGGATAAAGTCATCATTTATTATCCGATGTTTACCAAACTTATACAGTAGCTAAATATACATAAGTGATCAGTTCCTATTGAAAGCCAGACAGATCCCTCGATGCATGACAGAATTATGGCCCTAAAATTCGCAAAATTGAAAACAATTAAATTACGACCCTTAAACACTTACTCAGGTGAGTGATAAAGGGCCATCATCATGGCCCTCTTGTTATTATGAACATTTGATATATGCAGGTTGAGCACTTCACTCTTTTTTTATTGACTACATGTTTAAATTTTCCTATATTCCTCAAACTAAAATGTGTTCTTATTGTAACACTGTTTAATCCTCTCCCTCATATTGATGCTTGCTGATGCCTTTGCAGCAGATGGCATTTTGAAATCATTGTGACAAAAGAAGAAATTTCTCAAAACGAACAATTTCTCCTTCTGCCACAATGATTTCCACTTTCAGTCTTAGGTTATCCATTCAATTTTAGAGATTTTCTTTTTGTGGTCTGCTGCAGAATTGTCCTATGAATAGGAGGGTTAAAAGTGGTAAAAAGAGAAAGGATGACGCAAATAATTAAAGAGCTATTACTCTGTCACCTGCTATTTTAAAACTATATAAGGCCTTACTTTTAGATGTTGTCAAATCAGAAATTAATGTTAGCTTAAACCCTTTACAATTTGGTTTTCAAAAGTACATGTTGAATGCCGAAATCATCAGAATTGCTACAGCTAGAAAAGGGTTGTAGATTTTTTTTTTTTTTTTTTTTTTTAAAAATATTTCAAGGCCTAGACAAATTTGCAAGAACTGATATTGTCTTAGGCATGTTGCAAATGTTAAATATAGTATACATAATTGATAAACAAAAGTTAACTTGTTTGGTCACCTGTGCATTCTGAATCCTAATAACATTTTTAAGTTAATTTTAAATGTAGTTTCTACCTGTCAAATTTTCTAGATATTTTCAGACATTTTATTCATACTTAAAAAATATAAGCTTACTAATTATTTGTTTTGTTAATACAACTATTTCCAAAACGTCTAAAATGGAAAAGTACAATAAAACAGACTGTTATACCTTTTCAACTGAGCTTTGGTTGTTCTGAGTTAACAGTGATCCAGCCCTTTACTTATTTGCCAAGTTTAATCCTGCTTTCTATGAAAGTGTATTTTGGCATGTAAGTAAATGATAATATAAATGGCACTGCAGACATATCATTTAAATTGTTTCTGCTCTGGGTAGTGATAATGCTAATAAACTCTGCAGTACATGTGGGTATCCTTACAATAATGATGTTCTACTCTCCGCAATACATAGTATATCTGTACAAGGAATTAAAAGCAATAAGTGGAAAATCTTGTTCGAAAGGGGGTCGGTTTAAAAACTAGGTCACTGGATCATCTTTAAGTAAAATCTTGTTAACACTCAGGAAGCCACAATTTCGGCTTGAGAATGTTGAAACTGTGTCAGAATGTTTGTCTTAGTGATATCTATGCCAAGTTCGAAACTGGGTCATGTCCGTCAACAACTAGGTCACTAGGTCAAATTTAAGGAATATCTTGTTAACACTCAGGTGAGCGATCTAGGGTCATCGTGGCCCTCTTGTTTATAATAATGGTATGAAAAAGCCAGGAAACACACCTGAGGATTGATTGATTGATTGATTGATTGGGGTTTAACGCCGTTTTTAACAATTTCTCAGTCATATCACAGCGGCCAGTTC
>JAUELF010257558.1:0-11527 GCA_031471495.1 Clinocardium nuttallii
ATGACCCTATACATTTAATACTTATGACCAAAACGAGTGCTCATGACCCTATACATTTAATACTTATGACCAAGCGGGTGCTCATGACGCTATACATTTAATATCTTTGACCAAGCGGGTGCTCATGACCCTATACATTTAATACTTATGACGAGGACTGGTGCTAATGTCCCTTTACATTTAATACTTATGACGAGGACTGGTGCTCATGACCCTATACATTTAATATTCATGATGAGGACTGGTGTTCCTGACCCTATACATTTAAGACTTATAACGAGGACTGGTGCTCATGACCCTATACATTTAATATTCATGACGAGGACTGGTGCTCATGACTCTATACATTTAATACTTTTGACCAGGACTGGTGCTAATGACCTTATACATTTAATACTTTTGACGAGGACTGGTGTTTAAATGACCCTATACATTTAATACTTATGACGTGGAGTGGTTCCCATGGAATAAATTATGCCCAGGTGTTCATAACCCAAAATATTCACGAAAATGTGTTTGTTTCTCTGTCCAATGAAATTGCATGCTATATCCAATGTTAGTTTTGCAACCAGAACGGTATTGATAATATCCGCTGTTGAAACCTAATGATTTTGTTGTTGACAATTTAATTGGCTGACACCAAGTTATATATCTAAGATGACCTTTAATAGGCATTCGTCAGATCTGTATTATTGTTTCTGGGTTAATGAGATTGCTCAATATCAGGACTAACTTTAATGACATCACATAACAGTACATCGAGTCAGTATCGAAATGTTATTTCTATATATTTATGAGAAAACATGTGAGGGCTAAATTAAGTTTACATAAAGTGTTCCGATTGACATTGTACACTGTTAATTTCAGATATCAATGAGTGCAATACAAGTGTTTGTTCACAATTGTGTGAGGATACGGATGGGTCCTATACATGTGGTTGTAACACAGGGTACACGCTAAGTGCTGATAAAACTACATGCTCTGGTAATCCATTACTTCATTTTAATATTTTTGAGACGCCTTTTCCACTTTTAAAGCACTTTGACGCAAATGCATGAAAGGACTTTTGATGTTATCATAGACGTCTGCTGTATATTTGATGTGAGTCGGAAAGAGTCAGTTATAGATCGTTTTCTTTTTAGATCATGCTTTGAAACTAACAACGCCATGATTATCAAATATATGACAAAAACATTTGATATGGCAATAGCCAAGATATTCTTTCCTTAAGGCCGATTCGTTATCAAATACTTTGAAAATAGTCAAAGTTCAACACACTTGAAAAAAGATTGCATTACTTTGATATATATATATTTAAACAACCCTGAGTTTATTCCCATATCTATCTTCACTTACTGATTTCTGATAAACAAACGATTAATAAAATGGAAAGTATTAGAACAAATATGTTATAATTTAGATTTAAATAAGCATTGGGAATAATGGCTTGATTCTTATATTAAATTTAATATCTATAAACTTGTGAAATTATTTTATTTCAACCATATTACAGTTTGTTCTGGTGGATACTGGGGAGACAGATGCACTAATGAATGTGGGTGTGGTAGTTCGGGTACTTTAAGATGTGACAATGTGAAAGGATGTGTCTGTAATGATAAGTGGACAGGAGGTAGATGTGATATGGATGTGGATGAGTGTAAAGATCCCAATATATGTAATGACATAGACAAAGTGTGTGTAAACACACCAGGGGCACATAGATGT
Organism: Clinocardium nuttallii; assembly: GCA_031471495.1. NCBI lineage: Eukaryota > Metazoa > Mollusca > Bivalvia > Cardiida > Cardiidae > Clinocardium > Clinocardium nuttallii. The sequence goes on from JAUELF010257558.1 coordinate 1,726, forward strand.
GACTGCCGGACCGGTTTCCAGCTGAACGCAGGACAATGTGAAGGTACAATGTTTATTTTATGTTATTTTGGTTTTACGCTGTTTCAACATTATTTCAGTTATATCACAATGACAGTTTGCTTATTCATGATCCCTTGGTAAACGAACTAGAACTAGGCTAGAAAATGTGCCTTACCACACAGCACTACACAATCACTCCAAGACTGGGGATCAAACCTGGTACGTTTGGTTCCAAATCACTGACATATTTAAGTTTGTTAGAAGATTTAGTCAACTTGTGTAAATTTCGAAAAGACTGAGCAGATGGACAAGATGACCTAAACCTAAACTAAACCTAAACTAAACCTAAACCTAAACCTAAACTAAACCTAAACTGAATTTTATTATCAACTTGTACTTTTTCTCAAGCACTTGCTCAGTTGTTATGTTTATAGAAAATAAATGCTATATCAACCTCAGCAAGGAATCAGGGGACTTTACCATGCATGCTTATCTATGGACAAAAGTCCTTCCATCTTTCAAATTAGGCAGATGATATTTTACTTATTTACGTACCTTTATAAAGGAAGATCCCTGACCACATCTCTGGTGTAGTGGTAGAGTGTTCGCCGCGGGTGTGAAAGGTCCCGTGTTAATCACTGGTCGGGTCAAGCCAAAGACTTTGAAATTGGTAGTAATGTATTTCCTGCCGTGACGCTAAAGATTGTGGGTTTTGCATTGAGAATGACTCGCAGGTGTCAAGCTGGAATTTATAGTATAACTGGAACTTTTCCAAGAAACTCTGTGACATACCACTGAAAAATTGTAGAAAGTGGCGTAAAATATCATATAAACAAGACGTCAAAAGGTCAAAGAGAAGTGTCATATGTCACATGTTACTATGGTTGCTGCTGGGATCTCATGAGACGGATCGTTTTCGTAAATATTTTGAGTGTATTTTAATAGAGAAATATCCAAATAGTGTAGATATTTTAACCCTTTCTCTTTTTAAATGAAAGAACCTTTATTGAACAAAGTTAAAAATGTTCTGGCAAAAGGAAACATTGCTCATTATGAGCAATTTCTCATGTTGCTGCAATGGTCTGCTACAGATGTGCCAGAAAGTATCTGTATGAGGTAAAAGGTCAATGTATTATTTTGAATTTTCTTCATTGCTTGATCTTTTCAGATTACAATGAATGTGATAATCCGTCTTTGAACTCATGTGAACAGCTCTGTGTTAACACAGATGGGGGATTTTACTGTGACTGCGAGTCTGGTTACACAAGAGACACCGGTGGAGATGGCAACACTTGCATAGGTGAATTTGTTAACTCTTTCCCACTTACATACGCTTTATGATGTCTTTGCAGCAGACCAATTCAGAAAGAATTTTGTCAAAAGAAGAAATTGCTCATAAGCAAATTCTCCTATACCTCAATGTTTTCAGATCAATTCAATAGTTATACCTTCATTTACAAGTCGTCTGCTGCAGTTTTGTCGAACGTGGTAATGGTTAAACAAGGTTTCGCACGAAGTCAAAGGCCTAGATAATTAAGAATGAGCTTGACTTTTCCCGACAATATATGCCTTTATGTTTGGGTACTAAACAATATAACCCCTTAGAGGTTATTTAACCCTTTCCATCCTTAGACGCATTTTGACGCATCTGCAGCAGACGACTTTTGCTGTATGTGTGAAAGGGGGTCATTAATGGTTATTACGATTGCACTGCATACTCGTCAACATCTTGGTCATAGGCATTCTCTAAAGAAAACAGAGAAGATCCAGATGAGATTGCAAAGTACCACATGACGTGGCTTGTTTTGGAAAAATGTAATTTGTCCCTCAGGTATGCATTGTTCAAATGAGATCTACTATCAGATATACAATTGTTAAGTCAAAGTTAATGTTCATCATATTGTTTAAGCCCACCTGTGCACGAAGTGCGAGATGAGCTATTGTGATCGCTTTTCGCCTGTCGTCTGTCCGTCCATTTGTCCGTCCGTACGTCTGGGAGAGTACTTGTGAGGTGCGTGTTTTTCTTGAAACCCACACACCATCCCTATTAAGACATTTAGATAAGTAGTTTCTTTGTTTCTTTTATAACGGGTATCTTATTTACATATAAATGTTATTCATTCCGTTAAAGGGATGTATCTACGGAATGAATAGCATACTTGTGGGTTGCAACCCACAATAATACACCAAAGGAAATAACCCCACATGTACACTTCATAAGAATGTCCGTCTGTTTGCTGTATATGTTCATTGTAAAACATTGAAATATCTTATTTTCCAAAAGTACCTGTTGGATTTAAAAGTTATTTGGCACAAATGTTCACTGAGTGACCCTCTTCAAAGTTGTTGAAATTATTCCGATCTGATGAAAGACATTGCTGCCAAAGGGCGGGTTTGTTTTCCTTATAACGTATATAGTGAAACCTTAAAATAATCTTCTCTTACTTAATCACTTGCCCGATGTGAAAATAATTTGGCGCAAATGTTCCTTGTGTGACCCTCTGCAAAGGTTGTTCTATTTATTCGGATCCGTTGAAAAAACATGGCCACCAGGGGGTTGTTTATTTTCATTAAATGTATAGAGTAAATACTTTGAAAACTATTGAAGTTCTATTAAATAAGATGAGCAATATAGGGCAATCATGGCCCTCTTGTTTATACTTGATTTTAAAATAAGAAATATGGTAATGATAAAAAAGGGCCATTCCTTGCAAGTATCAAGCAATCAAAAATAAGTTTGGGATTATGCAATCGAAGTACTATATCAACCTGCATCTCCTCTCTGTTATCCATTCCATGAATTATTAAAATATGTGTTTTTATTCTGCCATTTGGTTCATATGATGCACTGCTTATATAATTTCAAAAAACATAACCAGACCTGATTTGCCATTTTAGACTTGATCAAATTAAAGGGATTACCTTAAAGTTTATAAAAAGCTAAATTCATTAGCATGTTTTCCTTTTCCAAAAATAATTTAAAGTTATCTCTTTCAGATACAACAAGAGATATCTGTATCTTTTATTGCAAACTATCAAATGTCTTAAAACAAATAGTTTGTAATGGGTCAAATTTAAGATAAATCTTGTGAACGTTCTATAGGCCACACTGTTTAGCTCACATGAGCACGAAGTGCTCGAGAAGAGCTTTTGAGATCACTCACCGCCCGTTGCCGTCGTCTGTCTGTTCAAATGTTCCTATAAACAATTCTCCTAAACCAATCGACAAATTTCAAAATAATTTCACAGGAATGTTTCCTTATAAGGTTGTCCAGTTTGAGAGTTGTTCGACGAGTTCGAGCATCAGAAAAGGGGGGGAAAATGTCAAAACGTTTAAAGAACTAAAAAAAGTATAGGCCCTATTTGAAAACTATTTTAAAAAAATGTTCCTTGGAGTAGCCTCTACAAAGAGTGTTAACATTCTTCCGGTCCGTTGAAAACGTGACTAATATTTCCTTATATTTGTAAAGTAAACACTGAAACAAAAAATCGTCTTGTTTAAAAAAGGTAGCCCCATACAAAGAGTGTTCAAATTATTCCAATTCAAGTGAGAAAATGTGGCCGCCAGGGGGCGGGGCTTGTTCTTTATATTGATATATATGAAGTGAATTAAGACTAACACAATCGTCAACACAAGAGTGCATAGCTTGTTTGTATACATATCAAGTGAAGACTTTAATAATCTTGACCACAAGGGGGCAAAGCTTGTTTGTATATATATAGTGAAACTTTAAAAAATCTTCTAGTAAACCAGGGTGAGTGTTCACCCTGAGTAAACACACACACATAGTTTGGCCCAAATGTTCCTAGAGTGACCAAGACTGTCGAAGTTATTACAATCCATTGATTAATATGACCAAAGAGGGGCATTGCTTGTTTTCCTTGTAATTGAAAACTGTGATTTCTATTAAATCAGCTGAACAATTAAGGACCATCATGGTCCTCTTGTTTAAATGAAAACAAGCAATCTGTAACCAAAGTTCATTGCTTAAGAGTATTGCAAGAGAAACCTATTTAGAAAATGTATGACTCAATTGCGATTTTCGGGATACATTTCTTAGAACAGAATCGATTGTATTTCTCTTAATAATCCCTAACCAAATGTAGCCTGCTTTATTTATAGATTTTAAAATATTGTGCCAAATGGCCATATGGCGGAATTACTCATTCTGAGCAATGTATCCATTTGCCACAATGTTTTCTGTTTATAACTGTCTGAGTGTTACCTCAAGATAAGTGCATGATTGTTCTATAAAACTGGCTGTTTGTTATTTCATGATAGCTGCATGATCGTATCTATAAAACTGGCTAAGTGTTACCTCAATATAACTGCATGATCGTATCTACAAAACTGGCTGATTGTTATATTAAGATAACTGCATGATTTTATCTTTAAAACTAGCTGATTGTTACCTCAGAATTACTGCATTATTTTATCTTCAAACTAGCTGACTGTTACCTCAAGATAACTGCTTGCTTGTATCTACAAAACTAGCTGACTGTTACCTCAAGATAACCGCATGATTGTATCTACAAAACTGGCTGATTGTAATATTAAGTTAACTGCATGATTGTTTTTATAAAACTGAGTGTTACCTCAAGATAACTGCATTATGGTATCTATAAAACTGGCTGATTGTAATCTTAAGATAACTGCATGATTGTTTCTCGATAACTGGCTGATTTTAACCTCAAGATAGCTGCATGAATGTATCTATAAAACTGACTGAGTGTTACCTTAAGATAACTGCATGATTGTATCTATAAAACTGACTGATTGTTACCTCAAGATAACTGCATGATCGTAACTATACAACTACTGGCTGATTGTAACCTTAAGATAAGTGCATGATTGTTTCTCGATAACTGCGTGATAGTTTCTATTAAACTGGCTGCTACAATTGTGTTGCATGTGAGATTTTTGTTGACAAAATCTTAACCCTCACCCAAATGCAGACACTTTCCGATGACCCTTGAAAACAGTTTGGCAAAAGGATAGATTTCTCATGATTTCCATTTATTTCCTTTTGTCACACTGTTTTCAACTTTATTCTTTCATTTTCTTTAGAGAGTTTCCATACTTTTGACTAAATATGTTCAATGTCGACTGCTTAAGAATTGTTGAACGTGGAAATATATATATCTTTTTCAGACATCAATGAGTGTGAGCTGAGTGACACTGGGTGTGCTCAGGCATGTTCCAATGCTGTTGGTTCATATAGATGTGTCTGTTACTTTGGCTACAAACTGAATGGCGACAGGAAAACGTGTGACAAAGTTTCTGCAGAGGACTTGTGTAAAGATGAGGGTCTGACATGTGCTGGATTTTGCATTGGGGGACAATCCTCAGCTTCCTGTGCATGTAGTCTTGGATTTGTTTTAGGTTCTGACCTGGAATCCTGTCTAGGTGAGTTTACCAGTCCCATCGCCCCTTTCCCACATACCGACTCTATTTAATAACTCAGCAGTAGACGACTTTTGAAAATCATTGTGACAGAAGGAGAATTTTTGAAAACATTTAAAAAAAGGTTCAAAACAATCAACTTCTCGTTTTGCCACAATGTTTTCAACTTCATTAAATAATTATACTTTCAAGCGATCCATGAAAACCAAACCTAAGGAACTGAGAAGTGTTTTTTTAATTATATTAAAAAAAATTGTAACGTTGTTTTTTTAAAACTATTGATGTATCTATAATAAAAAAAGACACACAAAAATGGCATAATACTGTGCTTAGTTTAATGCTAGATTCATTTATGAAAGCCTTAAGATGTATATTTCTATTTGTTATTTCAGCACATGAAAAAGAAATGTTTTCATGCAAATTTTCAATATTTGAAAGATAATATGCTAATTTCTTGTCTTCTAGTGGTTTAAATCACATTCTGAAGTTATGTATCCTTATCGTTGGAGGTTCACATGCTATGTTGTAATAAAACCTAAAAAATAAACGCTTTTTTGCCCTGATGAGAACCCATATCTGTCAGGTGTAAGAACATACTGGTTCAATACTTTGAAATAAGCAAAAAACATATTTATAACTATTAACTATTTCTTAAACTTCATCAGATTATTGAAATAACTATCATTTATCAATCTTTAAAAGAAAATTATATGATATTATAAGTTAAATTTAGACTAAAATATGATAAAATATGTATTTATTATTTTTCAAACACATCTTCAATTGTAATAAAAGTATTCCAATATTTTCTTCTTATTTTTAAAAGTATATTATACTATAATAATTATAAATTAAAATGAATAAATATTGATTTTAATAAGTGCTTTTTTCTCAGCTATATTATATAATTAAACATGGCGTCTGGACAGCACTTGTACATGTGTAAGGCTCACAAAAGAAATTCTGTCCTTTTTCTCAAACAAGTTTAATCCTCTGTTTGAAAGTTTGAAGCAATGCCATGCAATAATTGACAACTAAATCAGAAGAGTCAATAACGATGTTACAACAACAACATATTACAAATGATAGCAAATATCTAAAGGTTGCTTTTCGAAAATGTTATTCAATATGTTTTAATTTAGTCATTGCCCTTTTTCAGTTTCGAACCATTTGAAAACATCCATCATTTTTTACGAGTTTTTTAACTTTATTACTTCAGACATAGATGAATGTTCTAACGACACATTAAATCAATGCACTGTAAAAGATAACTGCGCTAATACAGATGGAGGCTATACATGCTCGTGTCCAGTAGGTTTCAAGTTGGAGGGAGATGGAAGAACATGCACAGGTATGATGTATTAGACATACTTTCTTTAACCCTTTTCCATATGCAGACACAACATTGTTCCAAGTCATCTGTTTCTCCTTTTGCCACAATATTTTGAACTTTTTTACTAGTTATACCTTCATTTGAATCCATTTTCATTGGTGTCTTACGCCACTTTCAGATATTCACAGCATTTCCTGGGAAAGTTATCATTACTACTGGTCCATTTAACCTGACACCAGCCACTCGGTTGTAATGCAAATATCTTAACCCTGAGCACCAAGGAGCGCAGCCATATCTACCATTTTTAAAATCTATGGTACGACCCACACGGATATATAACCTGCATCCGAGGCGAACGCTACCTTTATTGTAGCATGCGAATTTCTAATCATTACCTGAGATGTTATCTTCTTCATATGCTAGTTTGAATACAGATAAACTATATTGTGACATCTAAACATTTGGACGCTTGCAAAGTCAAAATATAATGGAAATAGGACAAATTGCCCAAAATAAGCAATTTACGTATTATACCACTATATTTTCAAAATTTATCTGCGGTTTAAGGTGTTAACTTTTATTTGAATCAAGTTAGACATTTCCTGATGATACTTTGAAAGCACTGTTGACTTAATAAGCATTGCTAGCATTAGGCAATTCGATAACATTCTTTCAACTTTAATAATAACAACACCGATAATTGAAAATTAGTTTTATTAGTAGTGACATGTAAAGCACAATATCTGTTATTATGAACGATATACATTGAATCATTATGAAAGCACAATAAGCATTCATAGATGTTAAACCTTTCCGACCTGCAGGCACATTTTGATGCATCTGCAGCAGACTAATTTTGAAAGCATAGAGGCAAAAGGAGAATTGCTCACAGTTTTGCAATAATGTTTTCAAATCTATTCAATAATAAAACCTTCATCGTAGGAGGGCTTCCGTATTTTTGTCTTAATGTTTTTCGACGTCCTCTGCTGAAATCTTGTATAACAGTATGTGGGTAAGTCAATACGCTAAACAAGTAAATCAGATTGTCCTGCCCTTTTTCTATTAAAGCTTACAGCTTTTGAGCAATTTCTTTTCCACAGTTACAAAAGTTTACAGCTTTTGAGCATTTTTTTTCCACAGCTACAAAAGTTGCCTGCTGCTGAGATTTGGACAGTAATATGTATCACAGTTAATGAAAATAAATATAATAATAATTCATGTCGATCCTTTTATCTACATAAATGTTATACATGTATTTTGCAGCTTGTGATAGTTTTCACTATGGAGTAAACTGTGCAAATGAGTGTAACTGTGGTGTTGGGGCGTCAACGTGTAACTCTGTAACTGGGTGTGTTTGTACGGACGGCTGGACAGGACCGCGTTGCATCATTGACGATGATGAATGTGATGTTACACCATCGCCTTGTACAGAGGCGAATCCCGTGTGTACAAACTCTCCAGGCAGTTTTAGCTGTGGGTGTCAAACAGGCTTTGCCCTACAATCTGATGAGACATGTGAAGGTATTTTTTAAATGGTTTACATTCTTTAACCCTTTCCCACAAACAGCAAATCTGCAGCAGACGACTTTGAACATTTCTACTAAAAACTATTAAAATTCTCTATAATTGAAGGAAAAATTACTGAAAGAAAATAAAAGCATTATGGCAAAAGAAGAAATTACTCGTTTTTTAGCAGATTCTACTTTTGCCATGATGTCTTTAAAACTCATCTGCTGCAGATGCGTCAAAATGCGTCTATATGTGAGAAGGTTTTAAGCATTACCCTGCTGTATTCCTTGAACTTGAATCGTCATAACGTATACAGTGGTAATTTACTATATATTGAACATGCGAAAATAAGAATATATCAATTAACTCAAATTACTTCCAGGAATTGATCCATCTTCAACCCTTTCCCACATACAATAATCTTTGCAGCAGATAACTTTGAAAGCATTTCGATATAAATATAGAAAGTATTTGACAATTTCAGTTGTTTTATGTATTGAGTTTAAAAAACCTGCGGTAAAAGGAGAAATTGCTCTTCATGAGAGATTTCTCATTATGCCACAATGTTTTCAAAATTGATTTGCTACAAAGGTGTCAGAAAGCGTTTGCTTGTGGAAAAGGGTTAAACATTTCATATCAGCAGTTCTCTTGATATGATTGAACTACACTAGCTGGCAAAGGAGATATTACCAATTATGAGCAATTCCTCCTTTTCCCATAGCCAAGTCTCGGTAGCTCAGTATGTAGCGATACGAGCTGTCAATCATGGGGTTGTGAGTTAAAATCCAAGCTCGGCTAACACTTCTTTAGACATTTAATAAAATGTGAGTTGTGAGTTCGAATCCCCACTCAGCCAACTTTCTTTTCGACGTTTGACAAAAGTCAATGCGACATGCGTCATTTGTTTGGCACCAATGGGCTAATTAGCGTATATGTGGAAAAGCAGCCAGTTACTTGGGAAGATTGTTGTGTGGAATTCTGGTGTGAGCAAACCAGGAAACACATGAGTAGGTGAACTAGCGGCCGTGATATGACTGAGAAAATGTTAAAAACGACGGCTGAAACTCCATCAATAAATTTTCCAATAACATTTTCAAAAGTCAATAAAAATGTCTGTATATTGTAAATGGTTAAATAAGCTATATGCTGCAGGCATGTTAACCCTTTCTAAAATATCGACACTTTATGACGCCTCTGCAGCTGACGAATTTTCAAAACATTATGGCAAACAGAGAAGTTTCTCCTTTTATTACAGAGAGTTTCTGTGTGATTGTCTACATGTTTACAAAGTCGCTACCTGCAGAAAATGTTCAGTTTTATCAGGTTTATGAAGGAAAGAGTTGACATAATTTGTTTCATATATCACACAGTAATTGAAATACTATTCTTCCATAAACAAAATTGTAATAGTGAGGAAGTATTTTTAGATCACCTGGAGCCAAAGGCTCAAGGTGAGCTATTCTGATCACTCAATGTCCGTCGTCCGTCCGTCGTCCGTCGTTAACTTTTAGCTTTAAACATCATCTCCTCCTAAACCGTAGGAACAATTTCCACAA